>JAEOAD010000962.1:0-17656 GCA_036365145.1 Orientallactaga sibirica | reverse complement strand
TTTACTGGCAGGGCGGGGCCTGGAATCTGAGGAAGTATTCAGGCTCCTAACTTCTGGGGTCTGAGAAGGGTCAGGCCCATCCTTTCACTTCCATCAATAAAAACAATATAAAAAGATGAAAATATCATCCGTTTGTAGTGGTGGGATGCCCCCGCATTCATTCTCCCAGTTGAAAACCCCCACAAGATATCTGCTTTTAGCTGTTTCTGGGAGTCCCTGCTGGATACAGAAATCGTGTCTGGGGTCCCAATGGACTGTGGAGTGAAACCGAAAATTATGTAGGAGACACAGACAAGGCTAGCATGCATCCCAGCCGCCTCCCCCGCCCAGTGAAGAATAGGAAGAAGGGGCGGGCGGGGCGGCGCAGGCAGAGGCAAAGCGTCCAGTGAGGTACAGGACAGGGTAGGGGGTAAGGGCTCTCTCTCACTCTCTCTCAAGAGACTCGTGACAGGATGGGAGTGGCGGTGGCATCTATGCATTCCCACACCCCCTTGAAAGAAAGAGAGAAAATGGAAAAGACATTTTTTTTCTTTTCACTTCCTAACGTATTGTGAAGAACTCTGACATGTGGGCATCACGTTGTGAGTGCTTGTTTCTTTAAGAGTGTTCCCCTAAAAATCCATAGGAGAGACAGAAGAAACAAACCATGTCCATCACAAAGCAAGCTCCGGTTTTAAGAAATGTCAGTTTTATTTTACTTAGAAAAACCTGCAGGGCAACTAGAAGAATCACAGCAGCGGTTTAAGGAGGAGGAGGAGAAAGAATGGGCTGGGGAGATAGAGGTGGTTGATCCCATAGCTACATAAAGGTGGGGTTCAATTCCCCACTAACCATGTAAAAGCAGGTACATGACGTGGCACTTGTGTCTTGAGTTAGTTCCCTTTGCAGTGGCAGGAGAGACTAGCATTCGTTCTCCCACATGAAAATCCTACAAGTCATCTGTGTAAAATTAAACATTTTTTTTCTTAGCGGTTTCTGAGGAGTACCGGGCAACTCCAGTTACAGAACCAACAGTACGTAGGAGACAGTAGAAGGCTGGCATGTACACCAAACGCCCTCCCCTCACCTGGCGAAATATGGTAAGCCAGATGAATAAGGGGGCACATGCATCTGAGTTTGTTTGCAGTGGCTGAAGGCCTGGTGTGCCCATTCTCTTCTCTCTCTCTCTCTCTTTCTCTCAAATAAACAAATATAAAAATACATTTAAAATAGTTAAAAGAAGGGAAGAAGAACACACACACACACACACACACACACACAACAGTGGGTTAAACGTGAGACTGGAGTTCGTTTGCAGTGGCAGAAGTCTCACCATTTGTTCAGACTCATCCATTTGTTTTTTATCATCTATCTATCATCTATCTATCATCTATCTATCTATCTATCTATCTATCTATCTATCTATCTATCATCTTTCCATGTATGTCTCTCTCCATGGTCTACCATTTCTCATCTCTTTAAATAGATAACTATGAATGATAGATAAGAAAAAGAAAGTTAAAAAAGAAAGTCTGGCTGTGGTGGCACACGCCTTTAATCACAGCACTGGGAGGCAGAGGTAGGAGGGTCGCCATGAGTTCAAGGCCAGTCTGAGACTACATAGGCTGAAGTCCAGGTCAGCCTGGGCTAGAGTAAGACTCTACTTCAAAAACAAAAGAAGAAAAAGAGAAAGAAAACAAAATAAAAGAAAGTAGTAGTAAGAGTAAGAAGGGGGTGTGAGGACAGAATGAAAAATCCTAAAGGTTATCTCTGTTGACCATTCAGAAAATATCTTTTTTTTAAGGACACATAGTAATTTAGATAAAGATCACAAAGCAGCCTAACATGGTGGTGAAGCCCTTTCACTCCAGCGCTCACTCGCTCCAGATGCTGACTTAGGATTTCCGTGAGTTCCAGGCCCCTCTGGGGCTACAGAGTGAACTCTGCACAAGCGTGGCTGGTGTGGGTGAGGGCCTGTTTTCCCGACTTTCACTGTCTCAAGTTTCAAACAGCAACTTCTAGATGGCACCACAGTCCCAGGAAAGCATTTGGCAAATATCACTAGGATGGGTCGCTCTTCTCTCCTCGCCCTCCCCTCAAATAAAAGCAGAAGTCAAGCTGGGTGTGGTGGTGCATGCCTTTAATCCCAGCACTTGGGAGGCAGAGGTAGGAGGATGTCCATGAGTTTGAGGCCACCCTGAGACTACATAATGAAGTCTAGGTCAGCCTGAGCTAGAGTGAGACCCTCACTTAAAAAAAAAGCAGAAGTCACGCTGTTGCCGCTAGGGGTGGGGCACAGCGGGGAGGATGGCCTAAACAACAAGTGCCACATGATGTCTTAACCAGCATGGCCTGCCTCATCGGAGCCCAACACCTGCACCAGGGCAGGCTGCCATTGCCGCAGGCAGATACACACACACATACAATCTCTCTTTGGCCTTTCTGTCCCACCCAGACTCACAGGGCTTGATGTTTTCATGGAGCCAGGCAAAATGAGGAGTAGCCAGCTTGTTCACCAGGCTACCTATACTTCTAAGGGTGAAAAAGATAGCCGGCCACTCCAAAAAATGTATTGTCTGGAGAGAGGGTTCAGCATCTAAAGGTTCCTGCTTGAAAATGCATTCTAAAAAGAAAAAGGAAATTTAAAAAAAGAAAGAAAAAGAAAAATGCATTCAAAATAAAAGGAAAAAAAGGAAATGCACTCAAGAGCCTGACCCTCACCTCCATAGATCTGTATTTTCTTCTCTTGAATTTTATTTTCCTCTTCCTCCCGCTTTTCTTAAAACAATGACATCCAATTTGTTAACTTTTACACTTAAAACAAAGGACAGTAAAGTTTTATTTAAAGATAAATAATTTTTGGAAATTTTAGATTTTAGGAACATATTTTAGGAAATCACTTTAACATTTAACATTACAATACACTAGCAGTTTTTTCGAGGACTGAGCAACCTCCATAACGTGACATCACTATGGCCAGCTTGGCCTACATTTCAACAAGCAGGCAGAAAACTCACACGCAGCCACGTGCACAAAATGGCGCCTACATCTGGAGTGTATTTTGTGCCCCGAGGCCCTGTTGTGCCCATTCTCCCTCTCCTTCCCTCCCCAATAATAAATAAGAATACACTCTGAGACTACATAGTGAATTCCAGGTCAGTCTGGGCTAGCGTGAGACCCTACCTCCAAAAAAAAAAACAAACAACCCAAAAGACCAAAAAAGGAAGGGCTAGAGATGGCTCCATGGTGAAGGTTGCTGGCCTCCCAAGCAAGATTAGATACCCCAGTACCCACAATAGAGCCATGTGCACAAATGGCATGCATTTGCAGTGCCTGGAGGCCCTGTTGTACCCATTTTCTCTTTATCTGTAGCCTCAAGCTGGCCTGGAACTCCAAGAGCTAAAAATGGAGATCAAAAAGCAGGGCGTGGTGGCGCACGCCTTTAATCCCAGCACTGGGGAGGCAGAGGTAGGAGGATTGCTGTGAGTTCGAGGCCACCCTGAGACTCCATAGTGAATTCCAGGTCAGCCTGGCCCAACGTGGTGAGACCCTACCTTGAAAAACCAAAAAAAATGGAGATCAGAGTTTAAAAGACAGGCATGGTGGCTCATGCCTTCCATCCCAGCACCCAGGAGGCAAAGGTAGGAGGATCGTGGGTAGTTCAAGGCCACCCTGAGACTAAATGAATTCCAGGTCAGCCTGAGCTGGAATGAAACCCTACCTCGAAAAACCAAATAAAGAAATAAAAATAAAGAAATAAATAAAAGTTAAAAAAAAAAACGTTGGTTGGGTGTGGTGGCACACACCTTAATCCCAGCAGCCAGGAGGGGCTCAGGAATTTAGGAGGATCCCCGTGAGTTCCAAGCCATCCTGGAGAGATTTTGAGTCTATCCTGAGCTAGAGGGCAGTGTTCCCATTCCACCTCCACCTCAGTTTTCTGTTTCTTTACTTGCAAATAATTAAACAAATACGTGGTGCATGTGTCTATATTCACACCCAAGGAAGTAAGCAAATTATAGAAATAAAATGAGATGCCTTAAAAATAAGAAGAAAATGTCAAAACAAGAGCAAAGAAATCTCACACACACACACACACACACACACACACACACCAAGTCTGTGTCTCTTGGAGGTGTGCTGACTGCCACCTGCTGGAACTATGGTGGTACTGTTTATGTGTGGAATTGCACCGAAATGGAGTCAAATAGATTGGGAGCGCAGGGATGCAGGATGCTGGGGAGAGAGGACACATGTATGGTGGGAGGGATGGAGGAGCCCTAGGGCGACTCTACTTGAAATCTCTCTGTCCAGTATTGATCATCACTGAATATAAAAGACCCTACTTTAGACAAGTTACACTTGTTTTCTTTTTTTCTAGGAGGTAGGTCTGGCTCTAATGGGTAGTGACCATCATATTTTTAGCAGGGTATCTTCCTCCTTTAAGACTGTCTATCTTTTTGAGATAGGGAGCATCTCTCATTTCGCTGCTCATTGGGGCCTTGTGCCCACTCTCTCTCCCCTCAATTCTTTTAATTAAATAAATTAAAAAATTTGCAGGCATGGTGGCGCATGCCTTTAATCCCAGCACTCTGGAGGCAGAGGTGGGAGGATTGCCATGAGTTCAAGTCCACCCTGAGAATATAGAGTGAATTCCAGGTCAGCCTGGGCTACAGTGAGACCCTGCCTTGGAAAACAAAACAAAACAAAATAAATTAATTAAAAAAATTAAAACATATTTATCTCCAAGAGTCAAATGTGATGCACCGCAAGGAATTCCAGCATTTGAGGAAGTCGAGGCCTGAGTTGCAGTCCTCTTTGCTATATATTGTGTTCAAGATCAGCCCAGGGTGTCTATCTCACTCCACCACAAATTAATGTTCAGACGCCAGCCAGGTATGGTGGTGCTCACCTTTAATCCCAGCACTTGGAAGAAGAGGTAGGAGGATTGCTGTGAGTCTTCAAGGCCACCCTGAGAATACATAATGAATTCCAGGTCAGCATGAGCTGCAGAAGGCATCCAGGCCTCTTGGAGTTGTAGGAAAGACTTTCTGGAGTCTTCGCTGTCTATGAGCCATCTTTTCTCGAAGAACAGACATGGACGCTGGATCAGTATTAAGTAATACTGAAGCATGGAAACTAAAACAGAATGAATGAGTTACTCTCTTTGGAGCTTATCATTCCCTACTAAAGTTAAAGGAGGGAACCACACGTGACAAATTGTCACTTGGGCTCATCTTACCCTTGAAGATCATCTGGGAAAGTTCTTTGTTGAAAGTTGTTCCTCTAGTACTGTTGCAAATTGGAGACTTGCTCTCGATCCAGGCACTCGCTATCTGAGACCCCTTGCCTTTACAGGAAACCACTGACTTCTCCACCCTGAGTTTGCCATCGTCCTCTGCTGACAGACTTCTGTCACAGGTGTCTGACACTGGAAATTTGATGCTATTGACCCGAGTCAACTATGTCACACTGCATTCGCTTAGCACCAACCCTAAACCCATCTGGCAGGCGGAAGTGCTGCTCCCTTGCTGTTGCCAAGAGTTTAAAGACATTATAAGTGTCTTTTGGTCATTTGTAAAATTGGAAAGCCTAGATATGTTCTCATTTGCTACCAAGTTGTCAATTGCACCAAGAAGGTGATAAAAAGAGACAGATGTGAATGGGACACATTCACAGCACTGGTTTCCTCTTCAGGTATCCCCAGTTTTAGGAACGTTCCCTTTGTAATAGCGGGCTGGGGAGATGGCTGAGGTGAAAACCTAAGGTGGGGAGTGATCTGTGATTAAAGGAACCCAAAGAGTACCTCTTCCCAGCTCAAGCCTGGTCCACAACAATATTTCTGCAACCTGATATTAATTTACATAAAACAGAAATTCAGTGACGAGAGGCTCGCTCAAACTTCAGTGGTTCCTTGTTCTGATCATCACCTTGTGGGCATGAGAACTCTCATACCAAGAAGCAAATCCTGTTTGTCCTCATTTCCATGGTGAGCATTGCTTGCTGGGAAATTGCATGTGGTCACTCACCAAACCTGAAGAAAGACTGCTAAAATATCTTTACCCCAAATACTTACTTATTTGAGCACTTAAAATTTTTCTATGTTTTATGTTTAAAAGGCAGATGTCTTTTTTTTGGTTCTCAAAGGTAGGGTCTATATATGGCTGTATAATTATATATCTATCATGCTCTAAACACCTCCTCCTGCTTTTGGCTGAGTAACACTGTACTTAGGGTAGTCCAAACTCAGGCGGCCATTTTAGCATTTTTTTTGAAAGAGCAGATTCTCTAACCTCCCGTGAACGTGTCGCGGTCACCCGAGGTTAGAAAATCTGTAGCCGGACGGGCCAGGAGAACGCCTGGGTGTTCCAGGGACTCTCTGCGTGGTAGAAAAAATATGCTCCCCCGACAAGCACCTGAGTCATCTGCTCACATCTCTGGGAACTCCAGAACTGACAGAAGATTTGAGATATTCAGTGGGAGTTTTGAGCACCCTCTCTACCTGAGGCTCACACTTCTGGTGACCCTGCAGACATGGGGAGTGTCCTAAGTCCCCAAAGGAAAAATTCATTGGTGGCGACGCCTCCTATCCCAGCACTGGGAGGCAGAGGTAGAGGATCGCCTTAGAGTTCCTAGGCCACCCTGAGACTAAGGTCAGCCTGGACCAGAGTGAAACCACCCTCAAAAACCAAAAAAAAAAAAAAATTCCGCGAAAGCCAAATGGCTTTACAAAAAGCTTTAAAAACTTTTATTTTATCTTATTGTTTTTGGCGAGAGACACAGAGAGAGACAGAGAGAGAGAGAAAGAGAGGAGGGGGAGAGGGAGGAACACAGATGGGCACGCGAGCAGTGTCTCAGCTGCTGCGAACGAAATCCAGATGTGGTCGCCCTCTTGTGGTCCAAGTGCGGCATTGCACCCTTGTGTCACTTTGCATCTGGCTAAACGTGGATACTGGAGATTGGAACAGCTGGAGATTGGAACCAGTGTTCTTAGGGTGAGAAGCAGGCGCCTTATCCCCAAGCCATCTCTCCAGCCTAGAAATTCCTTTGCCTTATAAGCCTTAGGAGCTGAAGAGTGGGCAGAAGGAATCGAGAACCTCAGACTTGAAAGTGGACCTTGAGGCACGGAGTCCCCACAAGGAGGCGCTGAGAACCTTCCTGACAACAAAGTGGTGCAGGTGTGGTGATGGACCACAAAAAGGAAAGGTATGCAAAAATGGCCAATATGCCATTTCTTTATTCAGTCACACTTGCAAAACATCACAAAGCCAAAATAACAAAAAGAAAAAGGAAGGAAGGAAGGAAGGAAGGAAGGAAGGGAAGGAAGGAAGGAAGGAAAGGAAGGAAGAAAGAAAGAAAGCAGAGAGAGCAAGCAAGCAACAGAGAAAGAAAGAAAAACTAAAATATACAAATAAATCAAATAAATTATGATCGAAACAGACTGAAGCTTTGACTTTACATAGCCTAAAATGCCGGGAATAGTTGTGTTTAAGCGATTACATACAACACATTTGGACAACGCCTATTAGGTCCTGCTAAGGAGAGGACTCGATAATCTTTGAAAATGACAGAAAAACCCTATGTGCTCTATCTTTTGCAGGAGACACGGAGATGGCTATGCAGGCCTTTGTCATGATAGAGAAAATTCAGAGTTGGTTTTAGAAACTTTCCAGATTATCTCCTGGGAAAGAAAATAACACAGACACAAGGCCAGTGTCACCTGGTGTCATCACGTGAAAAGTCGACATCATAGAAGCCTCCCTTCAACTGAGATCCAGAGAATGCTCGCTGGCACTTAGTATGTATGTTAGGACATTAGAAGGATTTAATGCTGAGAGTGATACTTCTTAGAAGTTATTCTCACTTTTCCTGGAACCAATTGTGAATAAGTACATGTTAGAAGGGTTTTGGCTGTGAGTTCAAGGCCAGCCTGAGACACCACAGTGAATTCTGTGTCAGCCGGGCTACAGACAGTCCCTACCTGGCACCCTCCCTTTATGTATGTATAATATATATATATATATATATATATATATATATATATATATGTATGTACTTATGGGTACAAATTTACATATGGTCTTAAACCTAATCCTATTATGATATACATAAATATAAATATAAATAAATATATATATGTATATATATAAATATATTTACATATAACTATATATAGTTGTATATGTTATGTCGTATAAATAACGTATAATAATCCATAATACATGTAATTATATTTTATACATGTCATATGTGTAAATATATATCACATATATTTTATATATTTTATATATGATATATGTATAAATTTCCATGTATATTCATACATGAACTCACATATTTACCTATAAGTTAATATATAAATTTAAATATATATATTCTGAATAATGTATAACACATAAAATAAATACAGAGTATACATAATATATATATATATGTGTGAGTGTTTATATGTATATCATGCTCTAAACACCTTCTCCTGCTTTTGATTGCATGACACTGGACTTAGGGTAGACGTTACATTTATTACTTTGGTTTTTGGGGTTTCCTTGGTGTGCCAGGTTGGACTGGCTCTAGCCCAGGCTGACCTGAAATTCACTCTGTCATCTCAGGGTGGCCTCGAACTCACATCCACGACGCTCCTCACTCTCTGCCTCCCTCCTGGGATGAAAGCGTCGAGCGCCACCATAGATATATTTTTTTATTATTATTATTATTATTATTATTATTATTATGTCATTTTATTATTTTCATTATTAATGGAGAGATAGAAGGAGTCAGACAGAGACAGAGAGAGAGAGAATGTGACTTCCACGTCAGCCTGAGCTACAGTAGACCCTACCTGTAAAAATCAAAACATAAATAAATAAAATATAGAAGGGCTGGAGCGAAGGCTTAGTGGTTAAGGCATTTGATTGCAAGCAAAAAGAACCAGGTTTGATGCCCCACGTCCCACCTTAGCCAGATAGACATGATGGAGCATGGATCTGGAGTTCGTTTGTATTGCCTGAGGGCCCTGGCGTTTCCATTCTCTCTCCCTCTCCCTCTTCTTCTGTCTCTCAGAAAACAATCAATCAAACAATCAGTCATTCAATAGAATCAACAAGTGATTCAGAAACACATTTGGCCAAGGTCTATTAGGTTCCGGCTAAGCAAAGGACTCGATATTCTTTGAAAATAAGAGAAAAACTCTATGAGCTCTATCTCTGCAGGAGAGACCCAGAATGTTATACAGGCCTTTGTCATGATCAAGAAAACTCAGAGTTGGTTTCAGAAGCTTTCCAGGCGAGAAAAAAGGGGGCGGGGTGGTACAGCAACCGCAACAGTGACTCTCCTATAAAATCCCACTGCCTTCTGTGCCATATGAACCGATTCGCCAATGCAGAATGCGGCTGACTGCGTGTTTTGTTTTTCTTTTTCTTTCTTTCTTTCTTTTTTTTTTTTTTTTTAGTTTCTTGCCCACAGGCAACGAGATCCAAGGAAAAATTCGACAAAATTCATGAATAGATACCTGAACCCCTTAAAAAGAGAGGTCGAGCTTGCCAGCTGAAACAGCACTGCAGACACTGCAGAGAGATCTTGAGGAGAAGAGCCACACGGCTGGTTGAGGGCAGAATTTGGAAACCTACACTGGTGTGATGGGGAGGAAAAACAAAATGTACGAGGGACCAGGGTTCTAGAGGCTGCTAAACTGAGTATTAGAATAGACTCCAAGCAGCACAAAGGTGAAGGAGATAGGCACAGAGAACACTCGACTCCCGCAGAGTCCAGAGTCACAGAGATCCAGAGACAAAACTAGCTCCCAGACCTCATCAGCGAAGTAGCCATAACACTCAACCGGGCCGGCTCATGAGATTCATGCAAGTGTGGGCTGAAAGACTGTGAGAGCCACAAGGCAGGGACAGAGACATGGCCTCGCCCGATAATTAACGGCTACCCCAAATGCACAACCCACAATAGCCATGGAGATGTAACCAGGCATCCCCAGGAGCTGGGTCCCTTGGGGGAGGGGCGGGACGAGGGTGAGCATGGAACCCACACATGCTGTTTACACACTGACTGAGTGGGTCTCTAACTAAAAAGCAACCACACACCAGGAAAAATCAAACAGAGCCACCAATGCTCAGGAGATTGTGCAGAAGAGAGTGTGCAGAATCCAGAGGGCGTGGGGGCAACATGGACAGGCACTGAATCCCACCACTGGTGGACTGCTGCTGCCAAAGTTAGGAACCAGAGCAACGTGGCGAATGCTCACCTTCCCACAGCGACGCGTCCTCCATCGCCTGGCCGGCTGAAGACGGGCATGATGGTACCAACGCTTAGTGGGCACTTACAAAAATTTCCTCTGAAATAAAAAGGGTAAAAGAGTCATAAAATAAGCAGCTAGAGAAGCGAGAATGGCAATGCGACTGGCCTTCAGCCTTGGAATCAGGTTCCTCCTGGGTGAGCGTGCAGTAAAGAACACTGCTCCTCGCTCATCACGGAGTTCTGCATCTCATTCCAGGGTCCTGCACCGACAACCGAGCGCACTTCAGAAAATCTGAGTCCCTCTCGTCATTAAAAACAATGACAGGCGAGTCAGTGGTCCAAGTCATTGGACTCAAAGCCCCGGAAGATTTTGTAATCTCTCTCCCTTCGTATATCTGAAGCAGGGCCTCGCTCTCTAGTGGTCGGCTTCTAACTCCTCGAGGCCCTTTTCCGTCAGCCCTCCACGATCTCCTTAGTTACGCAGGGCTATTCCTAGGAAAACACACCCTCTGGGACCTGTTTGTTCATTTTTCAGACATCCCCCTTCCGGTAGGCTCGTAACTCGAAAGGATGGCATGAAATCTAAGATATAGCTCTGTTTCCAAAAAGAACCTTCCGCGCACCACCTGTCCCCTGGCTCAGCAGTCCAAACTCACGCGGCAATTTTGAGCGTTTTTATTTATTTACTTATTTATTTTTGGTTTTGCGAGGTAGGGTCTCACTCTGGTCCAGGCTGACCTGGAATTAACTATGTACTCTCAGGGTGGCCTTGAACTCTCGGCGATCCTCCTACCTCTGCTTCCCGAGTGCTGGGATTAAAGGCGTGCGCCACCACGCCCGGCTAATTTTGAGCGTTTTTTTGGAAGGAGCAGAATCTGGAGCCGAACGGGCCAGGAGAAGGCCTGGGTGTTCCAGGGACTCTCTGCTTGGTAGATAAACAGGGCTCCCGACAGCCACCTGAGTCATCTGCTCATATCTGTCTGGGACCTCCAGAACTGACAGAGGATTTGAGATATGCGGTGGGAGTTTTGAGCACCCTTTCTGCCTGAGGCTTACACTTCTGGTGACCCTGCAGAGATGGGGGAGTGTCCTAAGTCCCCAACGGGAAAAAAATGGGGGTATCTTAAGCCCACATGCAACTACAGAAACAGCTTTTTAAAAATTTTTTCATTTTATCTTATTTTTTTGGAGAGAGACACTGAGAGAGACAGAGACAGAGAGAGAGAGAGGGAGGGAGGAACACAGAGATGGGGGCGCGAGCAGTCTCTCAGCTGCTGAGAACGAAATCCAGATGTGCGCGCCCCCTTGTGACAAAGTGCAGCATTGCGCCCTTGCGTCACTTTGCCTCTGGCTAAACGTGGGACCTGGAGATTGGAACAGCTGGAGATTGGAACCAGTGTTCTGAGGGTTAGGAGGCAGGCACCTTAACCCCTAAGCCATCTCTCCAGCCCAGAAGTTCCTTTTGCCTCATAAGCCTTATGAGCTGAAGAGTGGGCAGAAGGAATCGAGAACCTCAGACTTGGAAAGTGGACCTTGAGGCACAGAGTCCCCACAAGGAGGCGCTTGAGAACCTTCCTGACAAAACAGTGGATGCAGGTGTGATGAGGGACCACAACAAGGGCAAGGTATGCAAAAATGGCATTTATGCATTTCTTCATTCAGTCACACTTGCCAAACATCACAAAGCCTAACTAAAAAGAAAAAAGAAAGGAAGAAAGGAAGGTAGGAAGGAAGAAAAGAAAGGAAGGAAGAAAGACAGAAAGCAAACACGCAGGCAATTAAGCAACAGAGAAAGAAAGAAAAACTAAACTATACAATGAATCAAATAAATTACAATCGAAACAGACTGAAGCTTTGACTTTACATAGCCTAAATGCCGGGAATAATTGTAAGCTGAGCGATGACACACAACCCATTTGGCAAACGTCTATTAGGTCCTGCTAAGGAGACGACTCGATCATCTTTGAAAATTACAAAAAACCCTATGTGCTCTATCTTTGCAGGAGACACACAGATGGCTATGCAGGCCTTTGTCATGATAGAGAAAATTCAGTGCTGGGTTCAGAAACTTTTAGCAGCAGATCACCTGGGAAGGAAAATAACACAGACACAATCGTCAGAGTCACCTGGGCTGTCATCAAAACACAAAAGTCGATATCACAGAAGGCTCCATTCCAAACTGAGATCAACAAGAGAATGCTCTCAAACTGGCACTTACAATGTCATGTTAGGACATTAGAAGGATTTAATTTGAGATTGACACTGGTCTTAGAAGTTATTCTAACTTTTCCAGGAAACCAATTGTGAATAAGAACATGCTTACAAAACTTTGGCCTGGTGGAGTGTCAAGGCCAGACAGAGATGCCACAGTGAATTCATGTGTTAGCTCACAGCTGAGATGCTCATTGCTACCTGTAATTTCCAAAATTATGTATGTATGTATTTATGTATGTATGTGTGCATATATATATATATCTGAAGTATATAAACCAATTGTGAATAAGTATATATATATATATCTTATATATATACATATATGTGTGTGTGTGTGTGTGTGTGTGTGTGTATGTGTGTATGTTTAATTGTGTGTATGTTTCTGTGTTGATGGATACACATTTACATATGGCCTTAAACCTAATCCTATTGAGATATATAAAAAAAATTATATACATTCACATATAATTATATATGTTAGTATATGTATGTATTATGGAATATAAATAACGTATAAAAATCTAAAATACATGTAATTATATTTTATACATGTCATATATGTAAATACATAACATATATTTATATATCTAATATATGTATAAATTTCCATGTATATTCATATATGAACTCAGACATTTACATATAAGTTTATATATAATTTAAATATATTCATATGTATATATTCTGGGTGAGCGGGCAGTAAAGAACACTGTTCTCGCACCTCACGGAGTTCTCACTCTCCTTCCAGGATCCTGCACCGACACCCGGCTCACTTCAGAAAACCTGGAGTCCTCTCATCATCAACAACAATGACAGGCGGACAGTGGTCAAGTAATTGGACTCAGAGCCCCGGAAGATTTTTTAAATCTCTCTACCTTAAAATTTCAAGCAGGGCCTTGGTCTCTAGGCGGCCGGCTTCTAACCCCTCGAGGCCCTTCCATCAGCCTCCACGATCTCCTTAGTTAGGCTGGGCCATTCCTAGGAAAACACACCCTCTGTGACCTGTTTGTTCATTTTCAGACATCCCCCTTCCGGTAGGCTCGTAACTAAGAGTGATGGCATGAAATCTAAGATATCGCTCCATTTCCAAAAAGACCCTTCCGCCACCACCTGTCCCCTGGCTCAGCAGTCCAAACTCAGGCGGCCATTTGGAGCGTTTTTTTGGAACGAGAGATTCTCTCTAACCTCGGGTGACCGCGTCGCGTTCACCCGAGGTTAGAGATCTGGGCCAGACGGCCAGGAGAGGCCTGGGTGTTCCAGGGACTCTCTGCGTGGGAGAAAAACGGGGCTCCCGACAAGCACCTGAGTCATCTGCTCACATCTGTCTGGGACCTCCAGAACTGACAGAGGAATGAAGATATTCAGTAGGAGTTTTGAGCACCCTTTTCTGCCTGAGGCTCCACACTTCTGGTAACCCAGCAGACCTGGTGGAGTGTCCCAGAGATGGGCGGGCAGGCAGTGTCTCAGCTGCTTTTTTTAACTTTTCATTTTATCTTATTTTTTTGACGAAACAGAGAGAGACAAGATGTGCGAGCCCCTGTGTCCAAGATGGGTGCGGCATTGCAGCTGCTGAGAACGTAACCAGAAGTGCATCTGACTAAACGTGGCACCTGGAGACTTTGAAATCCCAAACTGGGAGGATTTGGAACACTGTTGGGAACTTTCTTAGGGTTAGAAGCAGGCGCCTTAACCCCTAAGCCATCTCTCAAGCCCAGAAATTCCTTTAATTCCTTGTAAGCCTTATGAGCTGAAGAGTGGGCAGAAGGAATCGAGAACCTCAGACTTGGAAAGTGGACCTTGAGCACGGAGTCCCCACAAGGAGGCGCTTGAGAACCTTCCTGACAACACAGTGGATGCAGGTGTGGTGATGGACCACAACAAGGGCAAGGTATGGAAAAATGCCAGTATGTCATTTCTTCATTCAGTCACACTTGCAAAACATCGCAAAGCCAAAATAACAAAAAAAAAAGAAAAAAGGAAGGAAGGAAGGAAGGAAGGAAGAAAAAAAAGGAAGAAAGGACAGAAGGAGCAAACAGCAAGCAAGCAAAGCAACAGAAAGAAAGAAAAACTAAAATATACAATGAATCAAATGAATTACGATCGAAACAGACTGAAGCTTTGACTTTACATAGCCTAAATGCGGGAATAGTTGTAAGCGAGCGATGACACACAACCCATTTGGCAAACGTCTATTAGGTCCTGCTAAGGAGACGACTCGATAATCTTTGAAAATTACAAAAAACCCTATGTGCTTCTATCTTTGCAGGAGACACACAGATGGCTATGCAGGCCTTTGTCATGATAGAGAAAATTCAGTGCTGGTTTCAGAAACTTTGCAGCAGATCACCTGGGAAAGAAAATAACACAGACACAAGGCCAGAGTCACCTGGTGTCATCACATGAAAAGTCGACATCACAGAAGCCCCTTAAACTGAGATCCAGAGAATGCTCGCTGGCACTTACTATGTATGTTAGGACATTAGAAGGATTTAATTCTGAGATTGACACTTCTTAGATTATTCTAACTTTTCCAGAAACCAATTGTGAATAAGAACATGTTACAAGGGTTTGGCTGGAAGTTCAAGGCCAGACAGAGATGCCACAGTGAATTCTTTGTTAGCCGGGCTACAGCCCCACCTTGTACCCTCCAAAAATTATGTATGTATGTATTTAATTTATGTGTATGTATGTATGTATGTATGTATGTATAATATATATATATTATATAAATATGTGTGTGTGTGTATGTTTCTATATTGTGTGTGTATATGTTTCTGTTTACATATACATTTACATATGGCCTTAAACCTAATTTATTGAGATATATATAAAAATTTATATACATTCACCTATAATTATATATTAGTATATGTATGTATTATGTATTATAAATAACGTATAAAAATCTAAAATACATGTAATTATATTTTATACATGTCATATATGTAAATATATAACATATATTTATATATCTAATATATGTATAAATTTCCATGTATATTCATATATGAACTCATATATTTTACATATAAGTTTATATATAATTTAAATATCTATTCATATGTGTATATATTCTGGGTGAAAGGGCAGTAAAAGAACACTGTTCCCTCGCACCATTGAACGGAGTCACTCTCCTTCCAGGATCCTGCACCACCTGGAGCTCACTTCAGAAAACCTGAGTCCTTCTCGTCATCAACAACAATGACAGGCGAGACAGTGGTCCAAGTCATTGGACTCAGAGCCCCGGGAAGATTTTTAAATCTCTCTACCTTACTATTTCAAGCAGGGCCTTGGTCTCTAGCGGCCGGCTTCTAACCCCTCGAGGCCCTTTCCCGTCAGCCTCCACGATCTCCTTAGTTAGGCTGGGCCATTCCTAGGGAAAACACACCCTCTGTGACCTGTTTGTTCATTTTTCAGACATCCCCCTTCCCGGTAGGCTCGTAAATAAGAGTGATGGCATGAAATGTAAGATATCGCTCCATTTCCAAAAAGACCCTTCCCGCTCACCACCTGTCCCCTGGCTCAGCAGTCCAAACTCAGGCGGCCATTTGGAGTTTTTTGGGAACGAGCAGATTCTCTAACCTCAGGTGACCACGATGCGTTCACCCGAGGTTAGAGAATCTGGAGCCGGACGGGCCAGAAAAAACCTGGGTGTTCCAGGACTCTCTGCGTGGGAGAAAAACGGCTCCTGACAAGCACCTGAGTCATCTGCTCACATCTGTCTGGGACCTCCAGAACTGACAGAGGTTTGAAGATATTCAGTAGGAGTTTTGAGCGCCTTTTCTGCCTGAGGCTCACACTTCTGCAACCCAGCAGACCTGGTGGAGTGTCAGAGATGGGCGGGCAGGCAGTGTCTCAGCTGCTGTGCACGAAATCAAGATGTGCGCCCCCTTGTGTCCAAGTGCGGCATTGCACCTTTTGTAACTTTGCATCTGACTAAACGTGGCACCTGGAGACTGAAATCCCACTCAGGATTCGAACCAGTGTTCTTAGGGTTAGAAGCCAGGCGCATTAACCCCTAAGTATTCTCTCAAGCCCAGAAATTCCCTTTAATTCCTTATAAGCCTTATGAGCTGAAGAGTGGGAGGAAGGAATCGAGAACCTCAGACATGGAAAGTGTACCTTGAGGCACGGAGTCGCCAGAAGGAGGCGCTTGAAAACCTTTCTGATAACATGGTGTGGATGCAGGTGTGGTGATGGACCACAACAAAGGGCAAGGTATGGAAAAATCGCCAGTATGTCATTTCTTCATTCAGTCACACTTGCAAAACATCGCAATGCCAAAGCCAAAAAGAAAAAAAGAAAAAGGAAGGAAGGAATGAAGGAAGGAAGGAAGGAAAGAAAAGAAAAAGGAAGGAAGAAAGGAAAGGAAGGGAAGAAAGGAAGAGGAAGGAAAAGGACAGACAGCAAAGACTCAAGAAACAGAAGAGAAAGAAAGAAAAACTAAAATATAAAATGAATCAAATGAATTACGATCAAACAGACTGAAGCTTTGACTTTACATAGCCTAAATGCCGGGAATAGCTGTGGCGGCGATGACACACAACCCATTTGCAAACGTCTATTAGGTCCTGCTAAGGAGACAACCTGGATAATCTTTGAAATTACAGAAAAACCCTATGTGTTCTATCTGCAGGAGACACACAGATGGCTATGGAGGCCTTGATGATAGAGAAATTCAGTGCTGGTTTGAAAACTTTCCAGCAGATCACCTGGGAAAGAAAAATAACACAGACACAAGACCAGAGTCACATGGTGTCATCACATGAAAAGTCGATATCACAGAAGCCTCCCTTCAATTGAGATCCAGAGAATGCTCGCTGGCACTTACTATGTATGTTAGGACATTAGAAGGATTGAATTTGAGATTGACACTTGTTGAAGTTATTCTAACTTTCCAGAAACCAATTGTGAATAAGAACATGTTATAAGGCTTTGGCTGGAAGTTCAGGCCAGACAGAGATGCCACAGTGAATTCTGTGTTAGCCTGGCTACAGCCACTGCTACCCTGTACCCTCCAAAAATTATGTATGTATGTATTTATGTATGTATGTATATATATGTCTGTTTCTACATATGTGTGTGTGTGGTGTGTTTATGTGTATGTTTCTGTGTTGATGGATACACATTTACATATGGCCTTAAAACCTAATCCTATTGAGATATATAAAAATTTATATACATTCACCTATAATTATATATAGTTAGTATATGTATGTAT
>JAEOAD010002019.1:0-15626 GCA_036365145.1 Orientallactaga sibirica | reverse complement strand
CAGCTCAGGAGGGACGATAGGGTCTCTGGCTAATTGGGTGAGCAGCGCAGAGTCACGACACAGACTGAGTTGGGTGAAAGTGGAAGCGAGAATCCACAATCTCATTTATTCAGGAAGTGTACATGGGTTTTAAGGGGGCTGTTAACTTGTATGGGGCGGTCCCTTGGTGACCAATCAGAGCTTGTCTTGACAGGACATCTCGTGACTAGGCTTCTCGCGAGCATGGGGCTGTAACTGTGGTCAAATCAAGCCTGCGCAAAAATGCCACTTTTACAGAAGCCACTTCCTATTGTCTTTTGCCATGCGGTTCACTAGACGAGGCCTGTATTGTGCCATACAAGGTAGAGAGATTTAAAAATCTTCCCGGGGCTCTGAGTCCAATTACTGGACCACTGTCTCGCCTGTCATTGTTGTTGATGACGAGAGGGACTCAGGTTTTCTGAAGTGAGCTCGGGTGTCGTGCAGGATCCTGAAGGAGAGTGAGAACTCCGTGAGGTGCGAGGAACAGTGTTCTTTTACTGCCCGCCACCCAGAATATATACACATAAGGAATAGATATTTAAATTATATATAAACTTATAGGTAAATGTCTGAGTTCATATATGAATATACATGGAAATTTATACATATATTAGATATATGAATATATGTTATGTGTATTTAATGTACACATATGCATAAAATATAATTACATGTATTTTAGATTTTATACATTATTCATAATACATAATACATACATATAATAATATATATAATTATAGGTGAATGTATATAAATTTTATATATATCTCAATAGGATTAGGTTTAAGGCCATATGTAAATGTGTGTCCATCAACACAGAAACATACATGCACACCACACGCACACACACACATACATACATACATACATACATACATACATACATACATATTTTGGAGGGGGTACAAGGTAGCAATGGCTGTAGCCTGGCCAACACAGAATTCACTGTGGAATCTCAGGCTGGCCTTGAACTTCCAGCCAAAGCCTTATAACATGTACTTATCCACAATTGGTTTCCTGGAAAAGTTAGAATAACTTCTAAGAAGTGTCAATCTCAGAATTCAATCCTTCTGTAATGTCCTAACATACATAGTAAGTGCCAGCGAGCATTCTCTGGACTCGCTGAAGGGAGGCTTCTGATGTCGACTTTTCGGTGATGACACCATGTGACTCTGTCCTGTGTCTGTGTTATTTTCTTTCCCAGGTGATCTGCTGGAAAAATTTCTGAAACCAGCACTGAATTTTCTCTATCATGAAAAAGGCCTCCATAGCCATCTGTGTGTCTCCTGCAAAGAAAGAACACATAGGTTTTTCTGTAATTTTCAAAGATTATCGAGTCGTCTCCTTAGCAGGACCCCACAGACGCTTACAAATGGGTTGTGTGTCATCGCTCGCCTAACTATGCCTGGCATTTAGGCAATGTAAAGTCAAAGCTTCAGTCTTTTTCGATCGTAATTCATTTGATTCATTGTATATTTTAGTTTTTCTTTCTTTCTCTGTTGCTTGCTTGCTTGAGTCTTTGCTGTCTTTCCTTCTTCCTTCCTTTCCTTTCTTCCTTCCTTTCCCTTCCTTCCTTCCTTCCTTCCTTCCTTCCCTTCTTTTTCCTTTTTGTGATTTTTGCTTTGCGATGTTTTGCAAGTGTGACTGAATGAAGAAATGACATACTGGCGATTTTTCCATACCTTGCTCTTGTTGTGGTCCATCACCACACCTGCATCCACCGTGTTGTCAGAAAGGTTTTCAAGCGCCTCCTTCTGGCGACTCCTCGTGCCTCAAGGTACACTTTCCAAGTCTGAGCTTCTCGATTCCTTCTGCCCACTCTTCATCTCATAAGGCTTATAAGGAATTAAAGGGAATTTCTGGGCTGGAGAGAATACTTAGGGGTTAATGCGCCTGGCTTCTAACCCTAAGAACACTGGTTCGAATCCTGAGTGGGATCTCAGTCTCCAGGTGCCACGTTTAGTCAGATGCAAAGTTACGCAAGGGTGCAAAGCCGCACTTGGACACAAGGGGGCGCGCACATCTTGATTTTGTGCAGAGCAGCTGAGACACTGCCTGCCCGCCCATCTCTGACACTCCACCAGGTCTGCTGGGTTACCAGAAGTGTGAGCCTCACTCAGGCAGAAAAGGCGCTCAAAACTCCTACTGAATATCTTAAAACTTCTGCTGCCCTGGGGGTCCCAGACAGATGTGAGCAGATGACTCCAGGTGCTTGTCCGAGCCCCATTTTTCTCCCACACACAGAGTCCCTGGAACACCCAGGCCTTCTCCTGGCTCAAGTGTCTGCTCCCAGATTTTAACCTCGGGTGAACGCGGTCACCCGAGGTTAGAGAATCTGCTCGTTACAAAAACGCCCAAATGGCCGCCTGAGTTTGACTGCTGAGCCAGGGGACAGGCGGTGAGCGGAAGGGTCTTTTTTGAAATGGAGCGACATCTACATTTGATGCCATCACTTGTTACGAGCCTACCGGAAGGGGGATGTCTGAAAATGAACAAACAGGTCACAGAGGGTGTGTTTTCCTAGGAATGGCCCAGCCTAACTAAGGAGATCGGGAGGGCTGACGGGAAAGGGCCTCGAGGAGTTAGAAGCTGCCGCCAGAGACCAAGGCCCTGCTTGACATACTAAGGTAGAGAGATTTAAAAATCTTCCCCCGGGCCTCTGAGTCCACCATTTGACCACTGTCTCGCCTGTCATTGTTGTTGATGACGAGAGGGACTCAGGTTTTCTGAAGTGAGCTCGGTTGTCGGTGCAGGATCCTGAAGGAGAATGAGAACTCCGTGAGGTGCGAGGAACAGTGTTCTTTACTGCCCGCTCACCCAGAATATATACACATATGAATAGATATTTAAATTACATATAAACTATAGGTAAATGTCTGAGTTCATATGTGAATATACATGGAAATTTATACATATATTAGATATATAAATATATGTTATGTATTTACGTATATGATATGCATAAAATATAATTACATGTATTTTAGATTTTTATACGTTATTCATAATACATAATACATAAATATACTAATATATATAATTATATGTGAATGTATATAAATTTTTATATATATCTCAATAGGATTGGGTTTAAGGCCATATGTAAATGTGTGTCCATCAACACAGAAACATACACGCACACCACACGCACACACACACACACACACATATACATACATACATACATACATACATACATACATACATACATAATTTTTTGGGGGTGCTGGTAGCAATGGCTGTAGCCCGGGCTAACACAGAATTCACTGTGGAATCTCAGGCTGGCCTTGAACGTCCAGCCAAAGCCTTGTAACATGTACTTATTCACCATTGGTTTCCTGGAAAAGTTAGAATAACTTCTAAGAAGTGTCAATCTCAGAATTCAATCCTTCTAATGTCCTAACATACATAGTAAGTGCCAGCGAGCATTCTCTATATCTCAGTTGAAGGGAGGCTTCTGTGATGTCGACTTTTCGTGTGATGACACCATGTGACTCTGTCCTTGTGTCTGTGTTATTTTCTTTCCCAGGTGATCTGCTGGAAAGTTTCTGAAAACAGCACTGAATTTTCTATCATGAAAAAGGCCTCCATAGCCATCTGTGTGTCTCCTGCAAAGATAGAACACATAGGGTTTTTCTGTAATTTTCAAAGATTATCGAGTCGTCTCCTTAGCAGGACCTAATAGACGTTTGCCAATTGGTTGTGGTCATCGCTTGCTTACAACTATGCCTGGCATTTAGGCAATGTAAAGTCAAAAGCTTCAGTGTTTTTCGATCGTAATTCATTTGATTCATTGTATATTTTAGTTTTTCTTTCTTTCTGTTGCTTGCTTGCTTGAGTCTTTTGCTGTCTGTCCTTCTTCCTTCCTTTCCTTTCTTCCTTCCTTTCCTTCCTTTCCTTCCTTCCTTCCTTCCTTCCTTCCTTCCTTCCTTGTTTTTCTTTTGTGATTTTTGCTTAAGTGATGTTTTGCAAGTGTGACTGAATGAAGAAAATGACATACTGGCGATTTTTCCATACTCTGCCCTTGTTGTGGTCCATCACCACAACTTCATCCACCGTGTTGTCAGAAGGGTTTTGAAGCGCCCTTCTGGCGACTCCGTGCCTCACGTTACACACTCTCCCAAGTCTGAGCTTCTCGATTCCTTCTGCCCACTCTTCAGCTCATAAGGCTTATAAGGAATTAAAGGGAATTTGGGCTGGAGAGAATACTTAGGGTTAATGCGCCTGGCTTCTAACCTTAAGAACACTGGTTCGAATCCTGAGTGGGATTTCAGTCTCCAGGTGCCACGTTTAGTCAGATGCAAAGTTACACAAGGGTGCAATGCCGCACTTGGACACAAAGGGGCGCACACATCTTGATTTCGTGCACAGCAGCTGAGACACTGCCTGCTCGCCCATCTCTGACACTCCACGAGGTCTGCTGGGCTACCAGAAGTGTGAGACTCACTCAGGCAGAAAAGGCGCCAAAACTCCTACTCAATATCTTAAAACCTCTGTCAGTTCTGGAGGTCCCAGGACAGATGTGAGCAGATGACTCAGGTGCTTGTCCGAACCCCCGCTTTTTCTCCCACGCAGAGAGCCCTGGAACACTCCAGGCCTTCTCCTGGCCCGTTTGCAGCTCTGAGAGGCCTTAACCCTCGGGCAGAACGCTGTCGCGTCACCCGAGGTTAGAGAATCTGCTCGCTCCAAAAAACGCCCAAATGGCCGCCTGAGTTTGGACTGCTGGAGCCAGGGGACAGGCGGTGAGCGGAATGGTCTTTTGGAAATGGGAGCGATATCTTACATTTCATGCCATCACTTTAGTTATGAGCCTACCGGAAGGGGGATGTCTGAAAATGAACAAACAGGTCACAGAGGGTGTTTTTCTAGGAATGGCCCAGCCTAACTAAGGAGATCGTGCAGGGCTGACGGAAAGGGCCTCGAGGAGTTAGGGAAGCCGCCGCTAGAGACCAAGGCCCTGCTTGAAATACTAAGGTAGAGATTTAAAATCTTCCTGGGGCTCTGAGTCCAATTACTTGACCACTGTCTCGCCTGTCATTGTTGTTGATGACGAGAGGGACTCAGGTTTTCTGAAGTGAGCCTCGGTGTCGGTGCAGGATCCTGAAGGAGAGTGAGAACTCCGTGAGGTGCTAGGAACAGTGTTCTTTTACTGCCCGCCCACCCAGAATATATATACACATATGAATAGATATTTAAATTATATATAAACTTATAGGTAAATATCTGAGTTCATATATGAATATACATGGAAATTTATACATATATTAGATATATAAATATATAGCATGTATTTACGTATATGATATGCATAAAATATAATTACATGTATTTTAGATTTTTATAATGTTATTCATAATACATAATACATACATATACTAATATATATAATTATAGGTGAATGTATATAAATTTTTATATATATCTCAATAGGATTAGGTTTAAGGCCATATGTAAATGTGTGTCCATCAACACAGAAACATACACGCACACCACACGCACACACACACACACATATACATACATACATACATACATACATACATACATACATACATACATAATTTTTTGACGGGGTACAAGGTAGCAATGGCTGTAGCCCGGCTAACACAGAATTCACCGAGGAATTCAGGCTGGCCTTGAACTTCCAGCCAAAGCCTTATAACATGTACTTATTCACAATTGGTTTCTGGAAATGTTAGGAATAACTTGTAAGAAGTGTCAGTCTCAGAATTCAACCTTCTAATGTCCTAACATACATCGTAAGTGCCAGCGAGCATTCTGGATCTCAGTTGAAGGGAGGCTTCTGTGATGTCGACTTTTCGTGTGATGACCCATGTGTCTCTGTCCTTGTGTCTGTGTTATTGTCTTTCCAAGGTGATCTGCTGGAAAGTTTCTGAAACCAGCACTGAATTTTCTCTATCATGAAAAGGCCTCCATAGCCATCTGTGTGTCTCCTGCAAAGATGGAACATAGGGTTTTTCTGTAATTTTCAAAGATCATCGAGTCGCCTCCTTAGCAGTACCTACAGACATTTGCCAAATGGGTTGTGTGTCATCGCTTCGCTTACAACTATGCCTGGCATTTAGGCAATGTAAAGTCAAAGCTTCAGTCTTTTCGATCGTAATTCATTTGATTCACTGTATATTTTAGTTTTTCTTTCTTTCTGTTGCTTGCTTCCTTGAATCTTTGCTGTCTGTCCTTCTTCCTTCCTTTCCTTTCTTCCTTCCTTTCCTTTCTTCCTTCCTTCCTTCCTTCCTTCCCTTCCCTTGTTTTTTTTCTTTTGTTATTTTTGCTTTGCGATGTTTTGCAAGTGTGACCGAATGAAGAAATGACATACTGGCGATTTTTCCATACCTTGCCCTTTTTTGTTGTGGTCCATCACCACACCTGCATCCACCGTGTTGTCAGAAAGGTTTTCAAGCGCCCTTCTGGCGACTCGCGTTCTTCAAGGTACACTTTCCAAGTCTGAGCTTCGGATTCCTTCTGCCCACTCTTCAGCTCATAAGGCTTATAAGGAATTAAAGGGAATTTCTGGGCTGGAGAGAATACTTAGGGTTAATGCGCCTGGCTTCTAACCCTAAGAACACTGGTTCGAATCCTGAGGGATTTCAGTCTCCAGGTGCCACGTTTAGTCAGATGCAAAGTTACGCAAGGTGCAATGCCGCACTTGGACACAAGGGGACGCGCACATCTTCATTTCCTCAGCACAGTAGCTGAGACACTGCCTGCCCGCCCATCTCTGACACTCCACCAGGTCTGCTGGGTTACCAGGAAGTGTGAGCCTCACTCAGGCAGAAAAGGCACTGAAAACTCCTACTGAATATCTTAAAACCTCTGTCAGTTCTGGAGGTCCCAGACAGATGTGAGCAGATGACTGAGGTGCTTGTCCGGGAGCCCCATTTATCTCCCCATGCAGAGAGTCCCTGAAACACCCAGGCCTTTCCTGGCCTTCGGTTCAGATTTTAATCGGTGACCGCGATGCTTCACCTGAGGTTAGAGAATCTGCTGTTCCAAAAACGCCCAAAATGGCCGCCTGAGTTTGGACTGCTGAGCCAGGGGACAGGCGGTGAGCGGAAGGGTCTTTTTGGAAATGGAGCGATATCTTACATTTCATGCCATCACTCTTAGTTACGAGCCTACCGGAAGGGGGATGTCTGAAAATGAACAAACAGGTCACAGAGGGTGTGTTTTCAGGAATGGCCCAGCCTAACTAAGGAGATTGTGGAGGGCTGACGGAAAAGGGCCTCGAGGAGTTAGAAGTCGGTCGCTTAGACCAAGGCCCTGCTTGAAATACTAAGGGAGAGAGATTTAAAAACCTTCCCGGCGCTCTGAGTCCAATTACGTGGACCACTGTCTCGCCTGTCATTGTTGTTGATGACGAGAGAGGACTCAGGTTTTCTGAAGTGAGCGGGTGTCGGTGCAGGATCCTGAAGGAGAGTGAGAACTCCGTGAGGTGCAAGAACAGTGTTCTTTTACTGCCCGCCACCCAGAATATATACACATATGAATACATATTTAAATTATATATAAACTTATAGGTAAATGTCTGAGTTCATATATGAATTTATATGGAAATTTATACATATATTAGATATATAAATATATGTTATGTATTTACGATATGATATGCATAAAATATAATTACATGCTTTTTAGATTTTTATACGTTATTCATAATACATAATACATACATATACTAATATATATAATTATAGGTGAATGTATATAAATTTTTATATATATCTCAATAGGATTAGGTTTAAGGCTATATGTAAATGTGTGTCCATCAACACAGAAACATACTGGCACACCACACGCACACACACACACACACACATATACATACATACATACATACATACATACATACATACATTTTTTGGATGGGGGTACAAGGTAGCAATGGCTGTAGCCCGGGCTAACACAGAATTCACTGTGGAATCTCAGGCTGGCCTTGCACTTCCAGCCAAAGCCTATAACATGTACTTATTCACAATTGGTTTCCCTGAAAAGTTAGAATAACTTCTAAGAAGTGTCAATCTCAGAATTCAACTCTTCTAATGTCCTAACATACATAGTGTAAAGTGCCAGCGAGCATTCTCTGATCTCCGCTGAAGGGAGGCTCTGTGATGTCGACTTTTCGGGTGATGACACCATGTGACTCTGTCCTTGTGTCTGTGTTATTTTCTTTCCCAGGTGATCTGCTGGAAAGTTTCTGAAACCAGCACTGAATTTTCTATCATGAAAAAGGCCTCCATAGCCATCTGTGTGTCTCCTGCAAAGATAGAACATATAGGTTTCTTCTGTAATTTTCAAAGATTATCGAGTCGTCTCCCTTAGCAGGACCTAATAGACGTTTGCCAAAATGGGTTGTGTGTCATCGCTTTCGCCTCCAACTATGCCTGGCATTTAGACAATGTAAAGTCAAAGCTTCAGTCTTTTCGATCGTAATTCATTTGATTCATTGTATATTTTAGTTTTTCTTTCTTTTCTGTTGCTTGCTTGCTTGAGTCTTTGCTCTTTTTCCTCTTCCTTCCTTTCCTTTCTTCCTTCCGTTCCCTCCTTCCTTCCTTTCTTCCTTCCTTCCCCTCTTTTTCCTTTTTGTGATTTTTGCTTTATGATGTTTTGCAAGTGTGACTGAATGAAGAAATGACATACTGGCGATTTTTCCATACCTGTTCCCCTGTTGTGGTCCATCACCACACCTGCATCCACCGTGGTTGTCAGAAAGGTTTTCAAGCGCCTCCTTTGGCGACACTGTGCCTCAAGGTACACTTTCCAAGTCTGAGCTTCTCGATTTCTTCTGCCCACTCTTCATCTCATAAGGCTTATAAGGAATTAAAGGGAATTTCTGGGCTGAGAGAATACTTAGGTTAATGCGCCTGGCTTCTAACCCTAAGAACACTGGTTCAATCCTGGAGTGGGATCTCAGTCTCCAGGTGCCACGTTTAGTCAGACGCAAAGTTACGCAAAGGGGTGCAAAGCCGCACTTGGACACAAGGGGGCGCACATCTTGATTTTGTGCAGAGCAGCTGAGACACTGCGTGCCCGCCAATCTCTGACACTCCACCAGGTCTGCTGGGTTACCAGAAGTGTGAGCCTCACTCAGGCAGAAAAGGCGCCAAAACTCCTACTGAATATCTTAAAACCTCTGTCAGTTCTGGAGGTCCCAGACAGATGTGAGCAGATGACTCAGGTGCTTGTCCGGGAGCCCTGTTTTTCTCCCACACAGAGAGTCCCTGGAACACCCAGGCCTTCTCCTGGCCCGTCTCGCCTCAGATTTTCTAACCTCGGGTGAACGCTGCGCGTCACCTGAGGTTAGAGAATCTGCTCGTTCCAAAAACGCCCAAGTGGCCGCCTGAGTTTGACTGCTGAGCCAGGGACAGGCGGTGAGCGGAAGGGTCTTTTGAAATGGAGCGATATCTACATTTCATGCCATCACTTTAGTTACGAGCCTACCGGAAGGGGGATGTCTGGAAAATGAACAAACAGGTCACAGAGGGTGTGTTTTCCTAGGAATGGCCCAGCCTAACTAAGGAGATCGTGGAGGGCTGACGGGAAAGGGCCTCGAGGAGTTAGAAGCCGGGCTGCTAGAGACCAAGGCCCTGCTTGACATACTATGTAGAGAGATTTAAAATCTTCCCTGGGGCTCTGAGTCCACCATTTGGGACCACTGTCTCGCCTGTCATTGTTGTTGATGACGAGGGGACTCAGGTTTTCTGAAGTGAGCCCGGGTGTCGGTGCAGGATCCTGGAAGGAGAGTGAGAACTCCGTGAGGTGAGGAACAGTGTTCTTTACTGCCCGCTCACCAGAATATATACACATATGAATAGATATTTAAATTATATATAAACTTATAGGTAAATGTCTGAGTTCATATGTGAATATACATGGAAATTTATACATATATTAGATATATAAATATATGTTATGTATTTACATATATGATATGCATAAAATATAATTACATGTATTTTAGATTTTATACGTTATTCATAATACATAATACATACATATACTAATATATATAATTATATGTCAATGTATATAAATTTTTATATATATCTCAATAGGATTGGGTTTAAGGCCATATGTAAAAATGTGTGTCCATCAACACAGAAACATACACGCACACCACACACATACACACACACACACATATACATACATACATACATACATACATACATACATAATAATTTTGGAGGGGGGGTACAAGGTAGCAATGGCTGTAGCCCGGCTAACACAGAATTCACCGAGGAATTCAGGCTGGCCTTTGAACTTCCAGCCAAAGCCTTATAACATGTACTTATTCACAATTGGTTTCTGAAAAGTTAGAATAACTTCTAAGAAGTGTCAGTCTCAGAATTCAACTCTAATCTCCTAACATACATCGTAAGTGCCAGCGAGCATTCTCTGGATCTCAGTTGAAGGGGAGGCTTCTGTGATGTCGACTTTTCGTGATGACCCCATGTGACTCTGTCCTTGTGTCTGTGTTATTGTCTTTCCCAGGTGATCTGTTGAAAGTTTCTGAAACCAGCACTGAATTTTCTATCATGAAAAAGGCCTCCATAGCCATCTGTGTGTCTCCTGCAAAGATGGAACACATAGTTTTTCTGTAATTTTCAAAGATTATCGAGTTGTCTCCTTAGCAGGACCCAATAGACGTTTGCCAAATGGGTTGTGTCATCGCCGCTACCACTATGCCTGGCATTTAGGCAATGTAAAGTCAAAGCTTCAGTCTTTTCGATCGTAATTCATTTGATTCATTGTATATTTTAGTTTTTCTTTCTTTCTGTTGCTTGCTTGCTTGAGTCTTTGCTGTCTGTCCTTCTTCCTTCCTTTCCTTTCTTCCTTCCTTTCCTTTCTTTCCTTCCTTCCTCTTCCAGTTTTTTCTTTTTGTGATTTTTGCTTTATGATGTTTTGCAAGTGTGACTGAATGAAGAAAACGACATCCTGGCGATTTTTCCATACCTTGCCCTTTGTTGTGGTCCATCACCACACCAGCATCCACCGTGTTGTCAGAAAGGTTTTCAAGCGCTCCTTCTGGCGACCTGTGCCTCAAGGTACACTTTCCAAGTCTGAGCTTCGATTCCTTCTGCCCACTCTTCAGCTCATAAGGCTTATAAGGAATTAAAGGGAATTTCTGGGCTGGAGAGAATACTTAGGTTAATGCGCCTGGCTTCTAACCCTAAGAACACTGGTTCGAATCCTGAGTGGGATTTCAGTCTCCAGGTGCCACGTTTAGTCAGATGCAAGTTACGCAAGGGTGCAATGCCGCACTTGGACACAAGGGGGCGCGCACATCTTGTATTTCTGCACAGCAGCTGAGACACTGCCTGCCCGCCAATCTCTGACACTCCACCAGGTCTGCTGGGTTACCAGAAGTGTGAGCCTCACTCAGGCAGAAAAGGCGCCCAAAACTCCTACTGAATATCTTAAAACCTCTGTCAGTTCTGAGGTCCCAGACAGATGTGAGCAGATGACTCAGGTGCTTGTCCGAGCCCTGCTTTTCTCCCACGCTGAGAGTCCCTGGAACACGCAGGCCTTCTCCTGGCCTGGCCCGGCCCCAGAGATTTCTAACTCGGTGAACGCGCCGCAGTCACCCGAGGTTAGAGAATCTGCTCATTGCAACAAAAACGCCCAAATGGCCGCCTGAGTTTGGACTGCTGAGCCAGGGGACAGGCGGTGAGCAGAAGGGCCTGGAAATGGAGCGATATCTTACATTTCATGCCATCACTCTTAGTTACGAGCCTACCGGAAGGGAGATGTCTGAAAAATGAACAAACAGGTCACAGAGGTGTGTTTTCCTAGAATGGCCCAGCCTAACTAAGGAGATCGTGAGGGCTGACGGGAAAGGGCCTGAGGAGTTAGAAGCCGGCTGCCAGAGACCAAGGCCCCTGCTTGAAAATACTAAGGTAGAGAGATTTAAAATCTTCCCCGGGCTCTGAGCCCACCATTACTTGGACCACTGTCTCGCCTGTCATTGTTGTTGGTGACGAGAGGGACCAGGGGTTTCTGAAGTGAGCCTGGGTGTCGGTGCAGATCCTGAAGGAGAGTGAGAACTCCGTGAGGTGCGAGGAACAGTGTTCTTTTTACTGCCCGCTCACCCAGAATATATACACATATGAATAGATATTTAAATTATATATAAACTTATAGGTAAATGTCTGAGTTCATATATGAATATACAGGGAAATTTATACATATATTAGATATATAAATATATGTTATGTATTTACGTATATGATATGTATAAAATATAATTACATGTATTTTAGATTTTTATACGTTATTCATAATACATAATACATACATATACTAATATATATAATTATAGGTGAATGTATATAAATTTTATATATATCTCAATAGGATTAGGTTTAAGGCCATATGTAAATGTGTGTCCATCAACACAGAAACATACACGCACACCACACGCACACACACACACACACACACACATACATACATACATACATACATACATATACATACATACATACATACATAATTTTTGAGGTACAAGGTAGCAAATGGCTGCAGCCCGGGCCAACACAGAATTCACTGTGAATCTCAGGCTGGCCTTGCACTTCCAGCCAAAGCCTTATAACATGTACTTATTCACAATTGGTTTCTGAAAAGAATAACTTCTAAGAAGTGTCAATCTCAGAATTCAATCCTTCTAATGTCCTAACATACATAGTAAGTGCCAGCGAGCATTCTCTGATCTCCGTTGAAGGGAGGCTTCTGTGATGTCGACTTTTCGTGTGATGACCCCATGTGACTCTGTCCTTGTGTCTGTGTTATTGTCTTTCCCAGGTGATCTGTTGGAAAGTTTCTGAAACCAGCACTGAATTTTCTATCATGAAAAAGGCCTCCATAGCCATCTGTGTGTCTCCTGCAAAGATGGAACACATAGGGTTTTTCTGTAATTTTCAAAGATTATCGAGTTGTCTCCTTAGCAGGACCTAATAGACGTTTGCCAAATGGGTTGTGTCATCGCTTCGCTACCACTATGCCTGCATTTAGGCAATGTAAAGTCAAAGCTTCAGTCTTTTTCGATCGTAATTCATTTGATTCATTGTATATTTTAGTTTTTCTTTCTTTCTGTTGCTTGCTTGCTTGAGTCTTTGCTGTCTGTCCTTCCTTCCTTCCTTTCCTTTCTTCCTTCCTTTTTCCTTTCTTTCCTTCCTTCCTTCCTTCCCCTTGTTTTTTCTTTTTGTGATTTTTGCTTTGGGATGTTTTGCAAGTGTGACTGAATGAAGAAAATGCATATCCTGGCGATTTTTCCATACCTTGCCCTTGTTGTGGTCCATCACCACACCAGCATCCACCGTGTTGTCAGAAAGGTTTTCAAGCGCCTCCTTCTGGCGACTCCAGCCTCAAGGTACACTTTCCAAGTCTGAGCTTCTCGATTCTTCTGCCCACTCTTCAGCTCATAAGGGGCTTATAAGGAATTAAAGGGAATTTCTGGGCTGGAGAGAATACTTAGGGGTTAATGCGCCTGGCTTCTAACCCTAAGAACACTGGTTCGAATCCTGAGTGGGGATTTCAGTCTCCAGGTGCCACGTTTAGTCAGATGCAAAGTTACGCAAGGGTGCAAATGCCGCACTTGGACACAAGGGCGCGCACATCTTGTATTTCTGCACAGCAGCTGAGACACTGCCTGCCCGCCAATCTCTGACACTCCACCAGGTCTGCTGGGTTACCAGAAGTGAGCCTCACTCAGGCAGAAAAGGCGCTCAAAACTCCTACTGAATATCTTAAAACCTCTGGTCGTTCTGAGGTCCCAGACAGATGTGAGCAGATGACTCAGGTGCTTGTCCGAGCCCCGTTTTTCTCCCACGCTGAGAGTCCCTGGAACACGCAGGCCTTCTCCTGGCCAAGTCCGGCCCCAGATTCTCTAACCTCGGTGAACGCGTCGCAGTCACCTGAGGTTAGAGAATCTGCTCGTTGCAACAAAAACGCCCAAATGGCCGCCTGAGTTTGACTGCTGAGCCAGGGGACAGGCGGTGAGCAGAAGGGCCTTTTGGAAATGGAGCGATATCTTACATTTCATGCCATCACTCTTAGTTACGAGCCACCGGAAGGGAGATGTCTGAAAAATGAACAAACAGGTCACAGAGGGTGTGTTTTCTCCAGGAATGGCCCAGCCTAACTAAGGAGATCGAGGGCTGACGGGAAAGGGCCTCGAGGAGTTAGAAGCCGGCCGCTAGAGACCAAGGCCCTGCTTGAAATACTAAGGTAGAGAGATTTTAAAAATCTTCCCGGGCTCTGAGCCCAATTACTTGGACCACTGTCTCGCCTGTCATTGTTGTTGGTGACGAGGGGACTCAGGTTTTCTGAAGTGAGCCTGGGTGTCGGTGCAGGATCCTGAAGGAGTGAGAACTCCGTGAGGTGCGAGGAACAGTGTGTTCTTTACTGCCCGCTCACCCAGAATATATACACATATGAATAGATATTTAAATTATATATAAACTTATAGGTAAATGTCTGAGTTCATATATGAATATACAGGGAAATTTATACATATATTAGATATATAAATATATGTTATGTATTTACGTATATGATATGCATAAAATATAATTACATGTATTTTAGATTTTTATACGTTATTCATAATACATAATACATACATATACTAATATATATAATTATAGGTGAATGTATATAAATTTTTATATATATCTCAATAGGATTAGGTTTAAGGCCATATGTAAATGTGTGTCCATCAACACAGAAACATACACGCACACCACACGCACACACACACACACACACACACATATACATACATACATACATACATACATACATACATACATAATTTTTGGAGGGGGTACAAGGTAGCAATGGCTGTAGCCCACAATACAGAATTCACTGTGGAATCAGGCTGGCCTTGCACTTCCAGCTAAAGCCTTATAACATGTACTTATTCACAATTGGTTTCCTGAAAGTTAGAATAACTTCTAAGAAGTGTCAATCTCAGAATTCAATCCTTCTAATGTCCTAACATACATAGTAAGTGCCAGCGAGCATCTCTGGATCTCCGTTGAAGGGAGGCTTCTGTGATGTCGGGACTTTTCGTGTGATGACCCCATGTGACTCTGTCCTGTGTTGTTATTTTCTTTCCCAGGTGATCTGCTGGAAAGTTTCTGAAACCAGCACTGAATTTTCTCTATCATGAAAAGGCCCTCCATAGGCATCTGTGTGTCTCCTGCAAAGATAGGAACACATAGGGGTTTTTTCTTGTAACTTTCAAAGATTATCGAGTCGTCTCCTTTAGCAGGACCTAATAGACGTTTGCCAAATGGGTTGTGTGTCATCGCTTCGCTTACAACTATGCCTGGCATTTAGGCAATGTAAAGTCAAAGCTTCAGTCTTTTTCGATCGTAATTCATTTGATTCATTGTATATTTTATTTTTTCTTTCTTTCTCTGTTGCTTGCTTGCTTGAGTCTTTGCTGTCTGTAGTTCTTCCTTCCTTTCCTTTCTTCCTTCCTTTCCATTCTTTCTTTCCTTCCTTCCTTCCTTCCTTCCTTCCTTCCTTCCTTCCTTCCTTCCCTTGTTTTTTCTTTTTGTGAATTTTGCTTAGCGAGG
>JAEOAD010002693.1:0-14005 GCA_036365145.1 Orientallactaga sibirica | reverse complement strand
AGGAGTTTTTAGAAAAGAAACATCTTCAGTACCGAACACTGTACTGTGTGAAACAAGTTAATTCTCTTCTATGAATCAGTTTAATTTCTACGAAGATGGTTGAGGGCAGCAAGTTCAGACTTTCCTTGTTAATGTAATCTAAAAAGATGCAGCTGTAAGTTAGTAGATTCGTTCCTGATTCTGTAAAGTCGTTTGTTGAGAAAAACAAACATCTTCACGGGTTTAACATTGTACTGTGTAGTGCCAGCTGATTCGGTTCTAGGAAACAGCTATTTTGCCAAAGTGTGCTGCTGAGTGCAGTAAGTTCACATTTCCTTGTTAATGACTAAAAAGATGTACAAACTGAGTGATTGGCCTCATTTCTAAAGTAGTTTGTTTAGAAAACAAACATCTTCATTCTCAACACTGTACTATGTGAAATGAGCTAGTTCGTTCGGAATCACTGCTTCCTATCGTTAGCTGGGCTGAGTGCAGCAACTTGAAACTTTCCTAGTTTGTGTAATCTAACAAGATGTACAAGTTAGTGGATTCAGATCATTTCTAAATTAGTTTCTTTAGAAAACAAACATCCTCAGCAATCTAACACTGTACTGTGTGAAATATGTAAATCGGTTGTAGGAATCAGTTTCCTCCTTTCTACTAAGATGGTTGAATAGAAAAGTCTAAACTCTTCTCTGTTAATGTATTCTCAAAAAGATGTCCAATGTAGTAGATCTGCCCCCATTTCTAAAGTGAGTTTTAGAAAAACCTTCATTGCCAAACATTGCACTGCGTGAAATAAGCTAATTGAGCTCAGAATCACTTCTGCTTTCCTACAAAGAAGATGCAGCAAGTTCAAACTTTCCTTTAGTTTGTGTAATCTAACAAGATGTACAAGTGTGATTCACCCATTTGGTAAAGTAGTTTGTTGAGAAAACAAAGATCTTCATTGCGAACATTGTACTGTGTGAACAAAGCTAATTTAGGTCTAGAAATCAGTTGCTTTACACTACAAAGAAGGTTGAGTACAGCAAGTTCAAACATTCCTTGTTAATGTAATCTAAAAAGATGCAGAACTTAGTAGATTGGCTCATTTCTAAAGTAGTTTTGTTTAGAAACAAACATCTCCATTACAGAACTCTGTACTATGTGAAATAAGCTAGTTTCTGTTCCTAGGAATCACTTGCTTTCAAAGTGAAGAAGAAGTTGAGTGCAGCAAGTTCAAACTTTCCTAGTTTGTGTAATCTAACAGGATGTACAAGTTAGTCGATTCCCTCATTTCTAAAGTAGTTTCTTGAGAAAACAAACATCTTCATTGCCTAACATTGTACTGTGTGAAATAAGCTCATTCGTTCTAGGAATCAGTTGCTTTCCTACAAAAGAAGGTTGAGTGCAGCAAGTCAAATTTTCCTAGTTTGTGTAATCTAAAAGATGTACAAGTTAGTAGATTCACCTCATTTGTAAAGTAGTTTCTTGAGAAAACAAACATCTTCATTGCCGAATATTGTACTGTGTGAAATAAGCTCCTTCAGTTCTAGGGAATCACTTGCTTTCCTATAAAGAAGGTTGAGTGCAGCAAGTTCAAAACTTTCCTAGTTTGTGTAATCTGAAATGATGTAAAAGTTAGTAGATTCGCCTCTCATTTCTAAAGTAGTTTGTTGAGAAAACAAACATCTTCATTACTTAACACTGTACTGTGTGAAATAAGCTAATCTTCGGTTCTAGGGAATCACTTGCTTTCCTACAAAGAAGGTTGAGTGCAACAAGTTTCAAACTTTCCTTTGTTAATGTAATCTAACAAGATGTACAAGTTAGTAGATTCGCTCATTTTCTAAAGTAGTTTCTTTTAGAAAAACAAACATCTTCAGTGCCGAACACTGTACTGTGTGAAATAAGTTAATTCACTTCTAGGAATTAGCTACATTTCTACAAGAAGGTTGAGTGCAGAAAGTTCAAACTTTCTAGTTTGTGTAATCTAACAAGATGTACAAGTTAGTGGATTCGTGTCATTTCTAAAGTAGTTTCTTTAGAAAAGAAACATCTTCAGTTCCAAACACTGCACTGTGAAATAAGTGAATTCGCTTCTAGGAATCAGTTTAATTTCTACGAAGACGGGTTGAGTTTAGCAAGTTCAAACTTTCCTTGTTAATGTAATCTAAAAAGATGGGCAAGTTAGTAGATTCGCCTCATTTGTAAAGTCGTTTCTTGAGAAAACAAACATCTTCATTGCCGAACATTGTACTGTGTGAAATAAGCTGATTCAGTTCTAGGAATCAGTTGCTTTCCTACAAAGAAGGTTGAGTGCAGTAAGTTCAAACTTTCCCTTGTTAATGTAATCTAAAAAGATGCACAACTTAGTAGATTGGCCTCATTTCTAAAGTAGTTTGTTTGAAAACAAACATCTTCATTCCCTAACACATACTATGTGAAATAAGCTAGTTAGGTTCTAGAATCACTTGCTTCCCACTAAGAAGGTTTAGTGCAGCAAGTTGAAACTTTCCTAGTTTGTGTAATCTAACAAGATGTACAAGTTAGTGGATTCACATCATTTCTAAATTAGTTTCTTAGAAAACAAACATCTTCAGTACCAATAACACTGTACTGTGTGAAATAAGGTAATTCTGTTGTAGGAATCAGCTTCCTTTCTACGAAGATGGTTGAGTTTAGCAAGTTCAAACTTTCCTTGTTAATGTAATCTAAAAAGATGTCCAAGTTAGTAGATTCGCCTCATTTTCTAAAGTAGTTTCTTTAGAAAACAAACCTTCATTGCCAAACATTGTACTGTGAAATGAGCTAATCGGTTCTAGGAATCAGTTTACTTTCTACGAAAGATGGTTGAGTTTAGCAAGTTCAAACTTTCCTTGTTAATGTAATCTAAAAAGATGTCCAAGTTAGTAGATTTGCCTCATTTGTAAAGTAGTTTGTTGAGAAAACAAACATCTTCATTGCCAAACATTGTACTGTGTGAAATAAGCTAATTTAGGTCTAGAATTCCAGTTGCTTTCCTACAAAGAAGGTTGAGTACAGCAAGTTCAAACATTCCTTGTTAATGTAATCTAAAAAGATGCAGAACTTAGTAGATTGGCCTCATTTCTAAAGTAGTTTGTTTAGAAAACAAACATCTCCATTACGAACTCTGTACTATGTGAAATAAGCTAGTTCCGTTCTAGGAATCACTTGCTTTCAAAAGAAGAAGGTTGAGTGCAGCAAGTTCAAACTTTCCTAGTTTGTGTAATCTAACAGGATGTACAAGTTAGTCGATTCCCCTCATTTCTAAAGTAGTCTCTTTAGAAAACAAAATCTTTCATACCGAACACTGTACTGTGTGAAATAAGTGAAGTTCTGCTTCTATGAATCAGTTTAATTTCCTACGAAAATGGTTGAGTGCAAAGTTCAAATTTTCCTTGTTAATGTAATCTAAAAAGATGGCCAAGTTAGTAGATTCGCCTCCTTTGTAAAGTAGTTTGTTGAGAAAACAAACATCTTCATTGCGGAATATTGTACTGTGTGAAATAAGCTCCTTCAGTTCTAGGAATCAGTTGCTTTCCTATAAAGAAGGTTGAGTGCAGCAAGTTCAAACTTTCCTTATTAATGTAATCTGAAATGTTGCAAAACTTAGTAGATTGGCCTCATTTTCTAAAGTAGTTTGTTTAGAAAACAAACATCTTCATTAGCTTAACACTATACTATGTGAACTGAGGTAGTTCGGTTCTAGGAATCACTTGCTTTCCTACGAAGATGGTTGAGTGCAGCAAGTTCAAACTTTTTCCTAGTTAGTGTAATCTAACAAGATGTACAAGTTAGTGGATTCACGTCATTTTCTAAAGTAGTTTCTTTAGAAAAGAAACATCTTCAGTACCGAACACTGTACTGTGTGAAATAAGTTAATTCACTTCTAGGAATTAGTTACATTTCTACAAAGAAGGTTGAGTGCAGCAAGTTCAAACTTTCCTAGTTTGTGTAATCTAACAAGATGTACAAGTTAGTGATTCGTGTCATTTCTAAAGTAGTTTCTTTAGAAAAGAAACATCTTCAGTGCTGAACACTGCACTGTGTGAAATAAGTGAATTAAGCTTCAGGAATCAGTTTAATTTGTACGAAGAAGGTTGAGGGCAGCAAGTTCAGACTTTCCTTGTTAATGTAATCTAAAAAGATGGCCAAGTTAGTAGATTCATTTCATTTGTAAAGTCGTTTGTTGAGAAACAAACATCTTCATTGCCGAACATTGTACTGTGTGAAATAAGCTGATTCGGTTCTAGGAAACAGTTGCTTTCCTACAAAGAAGGTTGAGTGCAGTAAGTTCATACTTTCCTTGTTAATGTAATCTAAAAGATGCACAACTGAGTGATTGGCCTCATTTCTAAAGTAGTTTGTTTAGAAAACAAACATCTTCATTCCCTAACACTGTACTATGTGAAATGAGCTAGTTCGGTTCTCGGAATCACTTGCTTTCCTCTGAAAGAAGGTTGAGTGCAGCAACTTGAAACTTTCCTAGTTTGTGTAATCTAACAAGATGTACAAGTTAGTGGATTCGCATCATTTCTAAATTAGTTTCTTTAGAAAAACAAACATCCTCAGCACCGAACACTGTACTGTGTGAAATAAGGTAAATCGGTTGAAATCAGTTTTTCTTTCTAACGAAGATGGTTGAGTTTAGCAAGTTCAAACTTTCCTTGTTAATGTATTCTAAAAGATGTCCAAGGTAGTAGATTCGCCTCATTTCTAAAGTAGTTTCTTTAGAAAAAACCTTCATTGCCAAACATTGTACTGTGTGAAATGAGATAATTCTAGTTCTAGGAATCAGTTTACTTTCTACGAGGATAGTTGAATTTAGCAAGTTCAAACTTTCTTGTTAATGTAATGTAAAAGATGTCCAAGTTAGTAGATTTGCCTCATTGGTAAAGTAGTTTGTTGAGAAAACAAACATCTTCATTGCTGAACATTGTACTTGTGAAAAAAGCTAATTTGGTTCCAGAATTCAGTTGCTTTCCTACAAAGACGGTTGAGTACAAAAAGTACAAATTTTCCTTGTTAAAGTAATCTAAAAAGATGCACAACGTAGTACATCGGACTCATTTCTAAAAGTAGTTTCTTCAGAAAGAAACATCTTCAGTACCGAACACTGTACTGTGTGAAATAAGTTAATTAGCTTAGGAATCAGTTTAATTTCTATGAAGAAGGCTGAGTGCAGCAAGTTCAAATTTTCCTAGTTTGTGTAATCTAACAAGATCTACAAGTTAATAGATCAGCCTCATTTCTAACTTAGTTTCTTTAGAAAAGAAACATCTTCAGTACCAAACACTGTACTGTGTGAAATAAGTTAATTAAAGCTTCTAGGAATCAGCTTAATTTCTACCAAGATGGTTGAGTTCAGCAAGTTCAAACTTTCCTTGTTAATGTAATCTAATAAGATGGCCAGGTTAGTAGATTCGCCTCATTTGTAAAAGTAGTTTGTTGGGAAAATAAACATCTTCATTGCCAAACATTGTACTGTGTGAAAATAAGCTCATTCGGTTCTAGGAATCAGTTGCTTTCCTACAAAGAAGGTTGAGTGTAGCAAGTTCAAACTTTCCCTTGTTAATGTAATCTAAAAGATGCACAGCTTTGTAGATTGGCCTCATTTCTAAAGTAGTTTGTTTAGAAAACAAACATCTACTTTAATTTAACATTGTACTATGAAATAAGCAAGTTTGGTTCTAGTAATCACTTGCTTTCCTACGTAAGAAGGTTGAGTGCAGCAAGTTCAAACTTTCCTAGTTTGTGTAATCTAACAAGATGTACAAGTTAGTGGATCACCATTTCTAAAGTAGTTTCTTTAGAAAAAACAAACATCTTCAGTACCGAACACTGTACTGTGTGAAATAAACTAATTCTTCTAGGAATCAGTTTTTTCTACAAAGAAGGGTTGAGTGCAGCAAGTTCAAACTTTCCTTGTTAATGTAATCTAAAAAGATGGCCAAGTTAGTAGATTCGCCTCATTTGTAAAGTCGTTTGTTGAGAAAACAAACATCTTCATTGCAGAACATTGTACTGTGAAATAAGCTCATTCGGCTCTAGGAAACAGTTGCTTTCTACAAAGAAGGCTGAGTGCAGTAAGTTCATACTTTCCAAGTCAATGTAATCTAAAAAAGATGCACAACTGAGTAGATTGGCCCCCATTTCTAAAGTAGTTTGTTTAGAAAACAACATCTTCATTCCTAACACTGTACTATGTGAAATGAGCTAGTTCGGTTCTCGGAATCACTTGCTTTCCTACAAAGAAGGTTGAGTGCAGCAACTTGAAACTTTCCTAGTTTGTGTAATCTAACAAGATGTACAAGTTAGTGGATTCGCATCATTTCTAAATTAGTTTGTTTAGAAAACAAACATCCTCAGTACCTAACACTGTACTGTGTGAAATAAGGTAAATCGGTTGTAGGAATCACTTGCTTTTCTACGAAGATGGTTGAGTTTAGCAAGTTCAAACTTTCTTGTTAATGTAATCTAAAAAGATGTCCAAGGTAGTAGATTCCGCCTCATTTCTAAAGTAGTTTCTTTAGAAAAACCTTCATTGCCAAACATTGTACTGTGTGAAATGAGATAATCTCGGTTCTAGGAATCAGTTTAATTTTCTACGAAGATAGTTGAATTTAGCAAGTTCAAACTTTCCTTGTTAATGTAATGTAAAAAGATGTCCAAGTTAGTAGATTTGCCTCTTATTGGTAAAGTAGTTTGTTGAGAAAACAAACATCTTCATTGCTGGAACATTGTACTGTGAAAAAGCTAATTTGGTTCTAGAATTCAGTTGCTTTCCTACAAAGACGGTTGAGTACAAAAAGTACAAACTTTCCTTTGTTAAAGTAATCTAAAAAGATGCACAACGTGGAGTACATCGGACTCATTTCTAAAGTAGTTTCTTCAGAAAAGAAACATCTTCAGTACTAACACTGTACTGTGTGAAATAAGTTAATTCATTTCTAGGAATCAGTTTAATTTCTATGAAGAAGGCTGAGTGCAGCAAGTTCAAATTTTCCTAGTTTGTGTAATCTAACAAGATCTACAAGTTAATAGATCAGCCTCATTTCTAACTTAGTTTCTTTAGAAAAGAAACATCTTCAGTACCAAACACTGTACTGTGTGAAATAAGTTAATTCGCTTCTAGGAATCAGCTTAATTTCAAAGAAGATGGTTGAGTTCAGCAAGTTCAAACTTTCCTTGTTAATGTAATCTAATAAGATGGCCAACTTAGTAGATTGCCCTCATTTGTAAAGTAGTTTGTTGGGAAAATAAACATCTTCATTGCCAAACATTGTACTGTGTGAAATAAGCTCATTCGGTTCTAGGAAATCAGTTGCTTTCCTACAAAGAAGGTTGAGTGCAGCAAGTTCAAACTTTCCTTGTTAATGTAATCTAAAAAGATGCACAGCTTTGTAGATTGGCCTCATTTCTAAAGTAGTTTCTTTAGAAAAGAAACATCTTCAGTACCTAACTCTGAACTGTGTAAATAAGTTAATACGCTTCTAGAATCAGTTTAATTTCTACTCTAAGAAGGTTGAGTTCAGCAAGTTCAAACTTTCCTAGTTTGTGTAATCTAAGAAGATGTACAAGTTAGTGGATTTGCTTCGATTCTAAAGTGGTTTTAGAAAAGAAACATCTTCAGTATTGAACACTGTACTTTGTGAAATAAGTTAATTTGGTTCTAGGAATCAGTTTCCTTTCTACTAAGATGGTTGAGTGCAGATGTTCAAACTTTCTTGTTAATGTATTCTAAAAAGATGGCCAAGTTAGCAGATTCACCTCATTTGTGAAGTATTTGTTTAGAAAATTAACATCTTTATTGCAAATCATTGTACTGTGTGAAATAAGCTCATTCCGTTCTAGGAATCAAGTGCTTTCCTACAAAGAAGAGGTTGAATGGAGCAAGTTCAAACTTTCCTTGTTAATGTAACCTAAAAAGATGTACAACGTAGTAGATTGGCCTCATTCTAAAGAAGTTTGTTTAGAAAAACAAACATCTACTTTTTTTACCTAACACTGTACTGTGTGAAATAAGTTAAGTTGGTTCTAGTAATAACTTGCTTTCCTAAAAAGAAGGTTGAGTGCAGCAAGTTCAAACTTTCCTAGTGTGTGTAATCTAACAAGATGTACAAGTTAGCAGATTCAAGTCATTTCTAAAGTAGTTTCTTTGGAAAAGAAACATCTTTAGTACCAAACACTGTACTTTGTGAAATAAGTAAATTCGCCTCTAGGAATCACTTCCTTCCTACAAAGAAGGTTGATTGGTCGTGAAGTTCAAACTTTCCTTGTTAATGTAATCTGTAACGATGCACAACTTAGTAGATTGGCCTATTTTCTAAAAGTGAAGTTTCTTTAGAAAACAAACATCTTCAGTGTCGAACACTGTACTGTGTGAAATAAGTTAATTGGCTTCTAGGTATCAGTTTAATTTCTACAAAGACGGTTGAGTGCAGCAAGTTCAATCTTTCCTTGTTAATGATATCTAAAAAGATGGTCAAGTTAGGAGATTCGCCTCATTTGTAAAGTACTTTGTTGAGAAAATAAACATCTTCATTGCGAACATTGTACTGTGTGAAATAAGCTCATCGGTTCTAGGAATCACTTGCTTTCCTACAAAGAAGGTTGAGTGCAGCAAGTTCAAACTTTCCTTGTTCATTTAATCTGAAAAGATGCACAACTTAGTAAATTGGCATCATTTCTAAAAGTAGTTTGTTTAGAAAACAAACATCTTCATTACCGAACACTGTACTATGTGAAATGAGCTAGTTTGGTTCTAGAAATCAGTTGCTTTCCTAGGAAGAAGGTTAGTGCAGCAAGTTCAAACTTGCCTGGTTTGTGTAATCTAACAAGATGTATAAAGAAAGGTGATTCGTCATTTCTAAAGTAGTTTCTTTAGAAAACAAACATCTTCAGTACCCAACACTGTACTATGTGAAATAAGAAAAATTGGTTCTAGGAATGAGTTTCTTCCTACAAGAGAAGGTTGAGTTTAGCAAGTTCAAACATTCCTTGTTAATGTAATCTAAAAAGATGTCCATGTTAGTAGAGTGTCCTCATTTCTAAAGTAGTGTCTTTAGAAAACAAACCTTCATTGCCAAACATTGTACTGTGTGAATGAGCTAATTCAGTTCTAGGAATCAGTTTCCTTTCTACGAAGATGGTTGAGTGCAGCAAGTTCAAACTTTCCTTGTTAATGTAATCTTAAAAGATGGCCAAGTTAGCAGATTCACCTCATTTGTAAAGTATTTTGTTGAGAAAATTAACATCTTTATTGCCGAACATTGTACTGTGTGAAATAAGCTCATTCGAGTTCTAGGAATCACTTGCTTTCCTACAAAGGAGGTTGAGTGCAGCAAGTTCAAACTTTCCTTGTTAATGTAATCTAAAAAGATGCACAACTTAGTAGATTGGCCTCATTCTAAAGTAGTTTGTTTAGAAAACAAACATCTTCATTACCGAACACTGGACTATGTGAAATAAGCTAATTAGATTCTAGGAATCACTTGCTTTCCTACAAAGAAGGTTGAGTGCAGCAAGTTCAAACTTTCCTTGTTAATGTAATCTGAAAAGATGCACAACGTAGTAGATTGGCCTCATTTCTAAAAGTAATTTGTTTAGAAAAGAAACATCTTCAGTGCTCAACACTGTACTGTGTAAAATAAGTTAATTCGGTTCTAGGAATCAGTTTCCTTTCTACAAAGATGGTTGAGTTTAGCAAGTTTAAACTTTCCTTATTAATGTAATGTAAAAAGATGTCCAAGTTAGTAGATTCGCCTCATTTCTAAAGTAGTCTCTTTGAAAACAAACCTTCATTGCCAATCATTGTACTGTGTGAAATTAGCTCATTGGTTCTAGGAATCAGTTTACTTTCTACTTAAGATGGTGGAGTTTAGCAACGTGAAACTTTCTTTGTAGATGCAATCTAAAAAGATGTCCAAGTTAGTAGATTTGCCTCATTGGTAAAGTAGTTTGTTGAGAAAACAAACATCTTCATTGACCTTAATATTGTACTGTATGAAAAAGCTAATTGGTTCTAGAATTCTTTGCTTTCCTACAAAGACTGTTGAGTGCAGCAAGTTCAAACATTCCTTGTTAATGTAATCTAAAAGTTGCACAACGTACTAGATTGGCCTCTTTTCTAAAGTAGTTTCTTCTAAAAGAATAATCTTCAGTACCAACACTGTACTGTGTGAAAGAAGTTAATTCGCTTCTAGGAATCAGTTAAATTTCTACGAAGATGGTTGAGTGCAGCAAGTTCAAACTTTCCTTTTTAATATAATCTAAAAAGATGTATAAGAAGATTCGCCTCAATCTAAAAAGTACTTTGTTGAGAAAACAAACATCTTCATTGCCGAACATTGTACTGTGTGAAATAAGCTCATTCCTGTTCTAGAATCAGTTGCTTTCCTAAAAAGAAGGTTGAGTGCAGCAAGTTCAAACTTTCCTTGTTAATGTAATCTAAAAAGATGCACAACTTAGTAGATTGGCCTCATTTCTAAAGCAGTTTCTTTAGAAAAGAAACATCTTCAGTACCCGAACACAGTACTGTGTGAATGTTAATTGGCTTCTAGGAATCAGTTTAATTTCTACTAAGATGGTTGAGTGCAAGCAAGTTCAAACTTCCTTGTTAATGTAATATGCAAAGATGTACAAGTTAGTAGATTCACCTCATTTGTAAAGTAGTTTGTTGAGAAAACAAATCTTCTTCATTGCCAAACATTGTACTGTGTGAAATAAGCTAATTGGTTCTAGAATTCAGTGGCTTTCCTACAAAGAAGGTTGAGTGCAGCAAGTTCAAACTTTCCTTGTTAATGTAATCTAAAAATATGCACAACTTAGTAGATTGGCCTCATTTCTAAAGCAGTTTCTTTAGAAAAGAAACATCTTCAGTGCCAACACTGTACTGTGTGAAATAAGTTAATTCGCTTCTAGGAATCAGATTAATTTCCTACAAAGAAAGTTGAGTGCAGCAAGTTCAAACTTTCCATGTTAATGTAATCTAAAAAGATGGCCAACTTAGAAGATCCACCTCATTTGTAAAGTACTTTGTTGAGAAAACAAACTTCTTCTTCTTTGCTGAATATTGTACTGTGTGAAAAAGCCACTCGGGTTCTAGAATCAACTTGCTTTCCCTACAAAGAAGGGTTGAGTGCAGTAAGTTCAATCTTTCCTTGTTAATGTAATCTAAAAAGATGCCCGACTTAGTAGATTGGCCTCACTTCTAAAGTAGTTTCTTTAGAAAAACAACATCTTCGCCTAACAATGTACTGTGTGAAATAAGTAAGTTCGTTCAAGAATCAGTTTAATTTCTACAAAGAAGGTTGAGTGCAGCAAGTTCAAACTTTCCTAGTTTAATATAATCTAAAAAGAAGGCCAAGTTAGAAGATTCACTCATTTGTAAAGTACTTTGTTGAGAAAACAAACATCTTCATTGCCAACATTGTACTGTGTGAAATAAGCTCATTCGGTTCTAGGAATCAGTTGATTTCCTACAAAGAAGATTGAGTGCAGCAAGTTCAAAACTTTCCTAGTCAATGTAATCTAAAAAGATGTACAACTTAGTAGATTGGCCTCATTTCTAAAGTAGTTTGTTTAGAAAACAAACATCTTCATTGCCGAATATTGTACTATGTGAAATAAGCTGGTTGAATTCTAGGAATCACTTGCTTTCCTACGAAGAAGGTTGAGTGCAGTAAGTTCAAACTTTCCTAGTTTGTGTAATCTAACAAGATGTACAAGTTAGTGGATTCGAGTCATTTTTAATGTGGTTCCTTTGAAAACAAACATCTTCAGTACTGAACACTGTACTCTGTGAAATAAGCTAATTCGGTTCTAGGAATCAGTTGCCTTTCCACAAAGATTGTTGAGTGCAGCAAGTTTAAACTTTCCTAGTTTGTGTAATCTAAAAAAGATGGCCAAGTTAGCAGATTCACCTCATTTGTAAAGTAGTTTATTGAGAAAACAAACATCTTCATTGCAGAACATTGTACTGTGTGAAATAAGCTCATTAGGGTCTAGGAATCACTTGCTTTCCTACAAAGATGGTTGAGTGCAGCAAGTTCAAACTTTCCTAGTTAATGTAATCTAAAAGATGCACAACTAGATTGGCCTCATTTCTAAAGTAGTTTCTTTAGAAAACAAACATCTTCAGTACCAACACTGTACTGTGTGAAATAAGCTAATTCTGGTTCTAGGAATCACTGTAATTTCTATGAAGATGGTTGAGTGCAGCAAGTTCAAACATTCCTTGTTAATGTAATCTAAAAAGATGTACAAGTTAGTAGATTCGCTTCATTTCTAAAGTAGTTTGTTTAGAAAACAAAAATCTTCTTTACCAACACTGTACTGTGTGGAATAAGCTAATTCGAATCTAGGAATCACTTGCTTTCCTACAAAGAAGGTTGAGTGCAGCAAGTTCAAACTTTCCTAGTTTGTGTAATCTAACAAGATGTACAAGTTAGTAGATTCGCCAGCATTTCTAAAGTAGTTTATTTAGAAAACAAACATCTTCATTGCTGAACACTGTACTGTGTGAAATAAGCTAATTCGGTTCTAGAAATCACTTGCTTTCTGCAAAGAAGGTTGAGTGCAGCAAGTTCAAACTTTCCTAGTAGTGTAATCTAAAAGATGGCCAAGTTACCAGATTCACCTCACATTTGTAATGTAGTTTGTTGAGAAAAACAAACATCTTCATTGCCTAACGTTGTACTGTGTGAAATAAGCTAATTCGGTTCTAGGAATCACTTGCTTACCTACAAAGAAGGTTGAGTGCAGCAAGTTCAAACTTTCCTAGTTAATATAATCTAACAAGATGTACAAGTTAGTAGATTCGCCTCATTTGTAACGTAGTTTGTTTAGAAAACAAACATCTTCATTAACGAACATTGTACTGTGTGAAATAAGCTAGTTCGGTTCTAGGGAATCACTTGCTTTCCTACAAAGAAGGTTGAATGCAGCAAGTTCAAACTTTCCTAGTTTGTGTAATCTAACAAGATGTACAAGTTAGTGGATTCACGTGATTTCTAAAGTAGTTTCTTTAGAAAACAAACATCTTCATTGCCAAATTGTACTGTGTGAAATGGGCTAATTCCTTCTAGCAATCAGTTTACTTTCTACAAAGAATGGTTGAGTTTAGCAAGTTCAAACTTTCCTTGTTAATGTAATCTAAAAAGATATCCAAGTTAGCAGATTTCACTCATTTAAAGTAGTTTGTTGAGAAAACAAACATCTTCATTGCTTAACATTGTACTTGTGAAAAAAGCTAATTCGGTTCTAGAATTCAGTTGCTTTCCTGCAAAGAAGGTTGGTTATGCAAGTTCAAACATTCTTTATTAATGTAATCTAAAAAGATGCACAACTTAGTGGATTTGCCTCATTTCTAAACTAGTTCTTGAGAAAAGAAACATTCAGTACCGAACACTGTACTGTGTGAAATAAGTTAGTTCGCTTTCTAGGAATCACTTTAATTTCTACGAAAGAAGGTTGAGAGCAGCAAGTTGAAACTTTCCTAGTTTGTGTAATCTAAAAAGATATACAAGTTATTGGTTTTGCTTTGCTTTCTGAAGTGGTTTTTAGAAACAAACATCTTTCAGTACTGAGCACTGTACTGTGTGAAATAAGTTAATTCGATTCTAGGAATCAGTGCCCTTTCTATAAAGATGGTTGAGTGCAGCAAGTTCAAACATTTCTTGTTAATGTAATCTAAAAAGATGGGCAAGTTAGCAGATTCACCTCATTTGTAAGGGTAGTTTGTTGAGAAAAATTAACACATCTTCATTATTTCTAACATTGTACTGTGTAAATAAGCCTATTCGTTCTAGGAATCACTTGCTTTCCTACAAAGAAAATGAGGTGCAGCAGAAACAAACTTTCCTTGTTCCTGTAATCCAAAAGATGCACAACTTAGTAGATTGGCCTCATTTCTAAAGTAGTTTGTTTAGAAAAACAAACATCTTCATTAATGTAACACTGTACTATGTGAAATAAGTCGCTAGTTAGCTTCTAGAATCACTTGCTTCCTACTAAGAAG
>JAEOAD010000095.1:0-15646 GCA_036365145.1 Orientallactaga sibirica | reverse complement strand
GAGGAAACACCTGACCATGCCATAGCAACTCCCAGCCATGCAGGGGAGCAAGAAGAGTGCAGGACAAAAAAAAAACAAAACAGAACAAAGTGCATGACAAGGACTGAAGATCAACCAGAGACTTCTACAAGGAAATGTAATGGGACACAGGCAAGTCCTTGAACCCCAAACCCCACATTCATTCCTAATTTTTGTCAAAGACTTAAAATAAGCCTGAGAAGGGTAATGATTAAATTATTGCATTTGCTGATTGAAGTGCAGCGCCAAGGAAAAGCACTCACATGGCTAGAGATCCCACGTGGAGTGCCTGGAAAAACCACAGAAAGAAAGTTCAAGGAGCTCCTGCCATGTGGGGAGCTGGAGGGGATAAAGAACCCATGTGGAGAGTAAGGCCTAGGCGCCCCAGCTGAGGAAAAACTTACCCACAGCTGGAAGTCCCCAAGTGGTCAGAGAGCCTGCCCTCCCCTTGTAAAGGTATTTATAATTTTAGGGTGGTGGGCTGTCTTCTGGCTCAGGTGAACCAGGGACACAGCTGGTTGGTTAGGGCTAGGGGTTGTTTCAGGAAAAGGCTAGCCCTGGCATCAAGTTCCAGGGGATGAACTTGACCAACCACAATGCTTAGATCTTATCAAGACCTCCCTCCCAGAAGGGGTCCTGGTTGCTTGTGGAGAAACAGGCCTAGGGAACTAGGCAAGAGATAAGAAGTCAGATCATGCTGGATTTCTGTGCTATCTGTTTTGTTTTGTTTTTACCTTCAAGGGTCCAGTCACCCTAACTGTATCCCCCTCTCAGAATGACAGGGACCTTGGAATGAGAGCCTTGGCTGTCTCCTGATGCCCAGCTTCAGACACCCCACCACATAAAGCTCAGCAGCGGCTTCCATGGATCAACATCCAGAGAAGAGAACCCCATCCAGTGAAAACTGTAGGATTTCCATTCCCAGGTGATCTTGTGGAAAGGCTTTGAAACCAATTCTGAATGCTCTTTATCATGACAAAGTCCTGCATAATAATATGTGTCTCTCCTGAAAAGATTCCTCTATTTGTCAACCTTTTCACTAAATCTTATGGTTAAAGTTGACTCGTTAATATTTAATTCTCTCCTAAGGTTATTATATCTAAAACCCTGCCTCAAAAAAATTCTAAACAAAGTTATATTGCAATTTAAGATGTAATTCCTCAGCAATCAATCTTAACACTTTAGATTTACCTTACATCATTACTAAGCAAGTTTACCAAAATTATAGTTGATTAAGATTTGAGAAGTTATAGATTGTGTCATGAAATTTTATGTATGTTTTGTGTATATTTTATTTTATTTTTTTTTTTTTTGGTTTTGTGAGGTAGGGTCTCACTCTGGTCCAGGCTGACATGGAATTCACTATGTAGTCTCAGGGTGGCCTCGAACTCTTGGCGATCCTCCTACCTCTGCCTCCCCAGTGCTGGGATTAAAGGCATGCACCACCACGCCCAGCTGTTTTGTGTATATTTTAATGTATGACTTAGAGTAAATTGAAGACATTTCTTTTTGGCTCAACAGTTATAAAGGTGCTTATTTGCAAAGCCAGACGCACATAATGGAGCCTGCATTTGAAGATTATGGTGGCAAATGGCCCTGGCATGCCCATTCCCTCTCCTTCCATGAGACGTGTCTCCTTTTTTTCATTAGATCACAGCAGTCTAATCCATTTCCTCTATTCTTTGGATATGTTACATATAACTTAATTAATTTCAGAAAATGAATTCTAGTTTGGATGGACATCTTATTTAACTTTTAAAATTGCTAAATCTCCTCATTTAAAATGTATAAGTTGTTGCCGGGAGTGGTGGCGCAAGTTGTCACCAAGAGTTCAATCCTGAGACTTCATAGTTAATTCCAGGTCAGCCTGGGCCAGATATTTAAAAAAAAAAAAAAAAATGTGTAAGTTGTAAAAGTTTTCATGTCTTCATATTTAAGCCAAAAATGTTACTACATAATATAGATTTCTTGTTTATTTTAAATTCTGTTAGCAGATCTTTTGTTCATAGTTTACTCTCTGTAGCCTCATGTGCCTTAAATATGTGAACTCTACTTTTGTTCATACCAAACTTTTCCAGATATCAGAATATTGTAATTTGGTTTACACAAAGTACATGATGTTTTGGCTATCAATTAGCATACATCACCATGCCTACTAAAACTCTGTCATTTTGTGATGGTTCTTGTCTTGTTCGTGCTAATTTTGCTGGGTGATTATCACTGAGGTTATAATCTCAGTCTTGTAAAAAGTAACTTATTGTAATCTTGTTCTTAGGAAACCTGAGAAAGCTCCTCATGTCTAAGAGAAATCCACTGTATACAAACAATGTTGATATAGTTTGTATAAGTATAATATAACATTAACATTTATATCTATTTTAGTTAAGCCTTAAAATTGTTGAATGGTAAAAGGTACTTATTTTAAAAATGACTATGCTTGTCATTGTCTCTAATGTATGTTAAAATCAGACTTGCTTAACTCAACATTAACCTAGTTGTATTTTAATCTTAAGCCATGCATAAGCAGTCTGAGACAATGTTTCCCCTAATTAATTGTGTCACTTCTAATATCTTAAGTTCATTGCTTATGAAAATATTGATACTTAAGACAAGCTTTGCTGCCCTAGAAAAATAATCTTAAATTGCTGTTCTGCTTCCAGTTTGGGACATTGTTATACAGACTAACCAAAGTTATTTTCAAACACAGATGCTAAGTTTTTATACTGTCTTGTCTGTTCCCTGGCATACAATTTCTAGATTGAGTTAAAGTTATTGATAAAATAATTGATAAAGTATTGCTTTCCTGACTACTAAAGTGTTCTGCCTATACTTAAAACTGACAGGTACTTAAAAGATAAAATGTGTATTCTTTCCCACCAAGCTGCCCTGGGGGCACTACACTTAATGTTCATGTTCACATATTAACGCTACTCTCACTTCTGGTTAGAGAAGCTTCTCTTTTCAGATGGCTATGACCACTGGGATCACCCAAAAGGCAACATAGTGCTGAGAAGAAGGGATAGAGGAGTGCCCAGCACTGAAACACCTCTGTCACACCCTCCAAGGCTCAGGGACCATTGCGGAAGAGGGGGCGGATAGAATGGAAGAGCCAAAGGAAGGGTATGACTTCTTACAATGCAACTGCCCAGACAGAAATTGGCCTCGATATCCATGACCTTGCAGTGCCTAGCAATACCTTCGCAAGGCCCTCAAAATAGAAGAAAAAGATGATGACATCAAATTAAAAGAGAAACTAATGGAGAGAGGGAGGGGATATGATGGAGATTGGTATTCTAAAGTGGAATGGGGGGAGAGGAGGGAAATGTCATTTTTTTGTGTGTGTAAGTATAGAAGGAGTCAATAAAAAATTAATAATTAAAAAAATGTGTATTCTTTCTATGTCCCACATATAGCTTACCTGTCACCTGACAATTAAATAAGAATCAAAATGATTTTAAACTATTGTGTCATTCTCTAGGTGTTCTTTCTTGCTTTTCTCCTACACTGTCCTGACAACTCATACTGTCACCTGACAACTACACTTAAATATAAATCAAAGTGATTTTAACTATTGTATCAGTGTCTAACCAGATCTGCTCTGCTAACCTTTTAACTAATCTGTTTTACTACTCAGATATGTAGTCTCTCTGAGTGATTAATAACCATATGTAGAAGCCAAAATCAATTGGAAACATTGGAGTTAAAAGGATAACCAATATTTTGGTTCCTGCTCCCAGGTCAGAGGCCACAGGAGATGATGGGACAATGCTAACTTCTAGCTTCTGGTAAGTTGCCTATCTTCTTGATCAGAGAGGATATGGAAACCCAGAGATAAACTCCAAGTCAGTGTATCTGCAACAGGAGAGTCACATCTGAGGAAAATCAGTCCTCCAGGCATCCCAAAAGAGGGAGGGCCACTTGGTCAGCACAGCCTTGGCTTATCCTAACAGATGACTGGTGAGAGTCACAGAAGTCCTCACAGGTCCCTAAAAGTCTCTCCCACAGTGCCATTATTGACCTTCAAAATATACAGTTAATTCTGGCAGCCTACATGGTCTTAGTCAGCCAATAAGAAAAATTTAACTACAATAGACTAATATAGACCCCCCCATCCTATACTGACTTACAATTCTAAACTCTAACATTAACTTATGCCTTCTGCCTCTGCCTGTCCCTGATTAACTTCACCTACCCTGACCCCAGCTCCTCCCACTTGCCTAAGCCAAAATCAGAGCTATCCTCAGCCCCCTCCTTCCTTAGTCCTTACCCTATCTCATCCAGGGATAAGTACACCACCACCCCAATGGGCACTCTCAAATTTAAACTCTCCCATGTTCCTACTCTTCCTCTGATCCCCAAATGCTCCTCTCAAATACACTGATACCCCTCAGCCTGCTCTCTCTTGCCCTAAGTTCTCTATCCCTTACCTCTGAGTGCTCATCCTCTCCTTACCCCTTTGTGTTTTGATGTCATAACAAGCTACTTAATTCTTCCTTGTGTCCTGTCATGGGGTGTACAAAGCCCATCTCCCTCACCTTCTCTATAGCAGATGTTGCCAGCGACTGTCCGGAAGCCAGTTCAATACAGGGATGGTGTGAAAGAACACTCTGCTTTGTTCAAGACAAAATCATAACAGCCTGCTACACTGGCACTGATGAGGGTACTCACTGTCGATCTCACCACACAGCCACCTCTAACCACCATGGACCTGCCTCCTTATCACCTGCCCTGAAGGGAGACCCATTGACTGCATTATCCAGCCTCTCTCATAAGAACTCATCGCCCCTAAGGTCAGCATGAAAAAATTAATGTTCTCTTATATTAACAAAAGGCTGGAATGTTAGGTCTGACAGGTCCCAATACAGAGTCACCAAGGACAGCAGCATGGCCACAGAGACATAAGGAAGTGTATTATCCACATTCCTCAAGAAACCGCCCAGGCCTTTTGCCTGCAATGCCCCCAGGTCATGGTTTCCTGCCCCCTTTATTTTGTGAATCACCTGGTCACTGTTGTGGTGTCACACCTTGGGTATCTCAGATGTCTTCCCAGCTCTTCCTTCCCCAACTGAAAGCCCTATAAAGCCCACTACCTGAGGAACTCATGTGGCCTCTTGTAAGCCAGCCCTGGCAGCTCATGATTTTCCTGAATAAAAGCTTTCATCTTTGCCTCAGGGAAAAAAAATTAATGTCAATATACACATATGGGTTTAAGCTGCAGGAAGGAAGGAAGGAAGGAAGGAAGGAAGGAAGGAAGGAAGGAAGGAAGGAAGGAAAAAGAAAGACTGAGAACAGCTGGAGCAAACTTCCTGTAGAAGTTAAATTTAAAGGCTAATTATGCCTTCTCTGTTGATGGTAAGTTTCCAGGCCAGCCTTTGGGCTCCATTGCCTGATGCAGCAATACACTGGTGAGCCAGTATCTTAGGCTGGGGCCTTGTTGCAGGCAGACTGCACAAAATGCTCAGCTTCACAATCACCCTAGACTCCATAGTTCACCTCCTCCTTCCACCTCCTCTCTCCTTTCTGATCTCTTCCTCCACAAGTCTAGCTAGGGAGGGCTGGCAGACATAGCTGAGCAGTTAAAGGCACTTACTTGCAAAGCCTGATGGCCCAGGTTTGATTTCCCAGTCCTCAGGTAAAGTCAAGTGCAGAGTGGAGCATGTATCTGGAGTTCATTTGCAGTGGCAGGAGGCCCTAGCTTGCACGCTCTCTCTCTCCAAATAAATAAAAAGAAACAAACCAGGTGTGGTGTGCGCCTTTCAACCAAGCACGTGGGAGGCAGAGGTTGGAGGATTAATGTGAGTTCAAGGTCAGCCTGAAACTACATAGTGAATTCCAGGTGAGCTTGGGCTACACTGAGGTCCAGTCGCAAAATGGAATAAAAGAAAGGAAGGAAGGAAGGAAAAGAAAAGAAAGAAAGAAAAAGAGAGAAAGAAAGAAAGAAAGCTGTGTACCCATTCTACAGATGCCATACTAGAGGAACGCCTGACTCCCTCTCCTGGGGCAGAACCAACAGAGGCAGAGGTAGGACTTGGACTGGAGTGACAGAAGGGTAACTCTTGAGGCACAAAAAGAGCTGACCAACATTTTGAGGGACCTAAAGTCACATCCCATGAACTCACTTCACTGAACCCTTAGTCTTCACAAGGCTCCTGTGCCTAGTGCTGAACTGCAGGATACTGTCCTCAAGGAACCTGCAGTCTGGAGAGGAGACAGGTAAGTTCTAGACACTTGCAGCATAGTGGACAGGTATGGAAAGGTAAACAGAGAAATTTGTGCCAGGCATGGTGGAGCACGCCTTTAATCCCAGCACTCGCGAGGCAGAGGTAGGAGGATCATTGTGAGTTTGAAGCTACCCTGAGACCACATAGTGAATTCCAGGTCAGCCTGGGCTAGAGCGAGATCCTACCTGGAAAAATCAAAAGAGAGAGAGAGAGAATTTCCACCCAGGCTGGGGAAATGAGCCAGCAAAGGCCCCAGAAGAGATGACACTTTAACTGTCCTTAAAATCAAATGGGGGGAGGGCTGGAGAGATGGCTTAGTGGTCAAGGCACTTGCCTGCAAAGCTAAAGGACCCAAGTTCAGTTCCCCAGGACCCACATAAGCCAGAAGCACAAGGGGGTACATGCATCTAGAGTTCATTTGCAGTGGCTGCAGGCCCTGGTCCATTCTCTCTCTCTCTCTCTCTCTTCTCTCAAATAAATAAAAATAAAATAAAATGGGTGTTTTCTGGCAGAGAATGAGGGAGAAGGAGGAATCAGAGAGGGCAATCTCCTGCCATTAGTCCACCGCCTGGGAGGGGGTGCAAAGAGTAAAACATACATACTGACTGACACTCTCAACAAAAGGCTAAAGAGGTATGGAGGATGGTTTAGCAGATAAGGCACTTGCCTGCAAAGCCAAAGGACCCAGGTTCAATTCCACAGGTCCCACAGCAGCCAGGGGCACAAGGTGGTGCATGAAGTCTGGAGTTTGTTTGCAGTGGCTGGAGGCCATTCTCATTCATTCTCTCTCTCTCTCTCTCTCTCTCTCTCTGATAGATAGATAAATAAATAAATAAAAGCCTAAGGAGACAAGACAATTAAATATAAGTGGCATACTGGATATAGGATCTTCAAACAGAAAAAGAGCATTGGGAAAATGTAAAGAAAATGCGATAAATTATAGACTTCATTAAATGAACTAAATTGGATTAACTAAACCAAAATGCATCATAACATATGTATTCTTTTTTTCCCCCCAGGGAGGGTCTTTCTGTAGCTCAGGCTGACCTGGAATTCACTATGTAGTCTCAGGGTGGCCTTGAACTGACCACATTCTCCTATCTCTGTCTCCTGAGTGCTGGGATGAAAGGCATGTGCCACCATGCCCAGCAAGCCTTATGTATTCTTAGATGGCCTTGAATTTACTATATAGCTGAGGATAACCTTGAACTTCTGATCCTTCTGCTGTTGCCACCCAAGTACTGCAATTATAGGAGTACACCACCCGATCCAGTCTAAAACTGTATAGTGAGTTGTGGGTCAGCTTGGGCTAGAATGAGACCCTACCTGGAACAAAATAATAATAATAAAATAAAATAAAATATCCTTTTAGGCACAACCTCTGTTGGAACTGGAGGTATGGAGTGAGGGTGGACTAAGACAGATGGAAAGGCTAGAAAAGGCCTAGAATGCCAGACAAGGGAGTTTATTCTGTATTAATTTGTTGTTGTTGTTTTTTACTGACAACTTCCATAATCATAGACTATTAACCATGGTAATTGCCCCCCCAACTTTCTCCTTCACAACTCCACTACCCTCTCCCTGCCAGTCAATTTTTTGTTTGTTTGCTTGCTGCTGTTCTCTAATGACTTCAGGCAGGCCTCAAACTCTCTAAGTAGCTAAGGATGGCCTTGATCTCCTGATCCTCCTGTCTCTACCTCCCAAGAGCTGACCTTACAGGTGTGACTTCTCCCTCAACCACAGTAACAGTGATCAAAGAGCATTTGGAAAAAGCACCACTGGGGTTTAAGATGCTCCATTCAGGCAGTCTAAGGGGGAAAAACAGGAATCTGACAAGAAACAGGAGAAGGAGCCGGACATGCATGGTGGCGCACACCTTTCATCCCAGCACTCAAGAGGCAGAGGTAGGAGGGTCACCGTGAGTTCAAGGTCACCCTGAGACTACATAGTGCATTCCAGGTCAGACTGGGCTACAGTGAGATCCTACTGCAAACAAAAAAGAAAAGAAAAGAAAAGAAAAACAAAAAGACAAAGACAAAGAAAGTGCTTGCTTCGGCAGCACATATACTAAAATTGGAACTATACAGACAAGATTAGCATTGCCTCTGTGCAAGGATGACACACAAATTCGTGAAGTGTTCGATATTTTTAAACTCCTGACCACCCCCACAATGCATGACCCACATTCCCCATTAATGAGGGTCCCTTTGGAAGAGAGAGGACAGGGAGGAGTATAATGGAATCACCATTATGAATGTAAAATCAGAATAATATAAATAAAAAATAAATTATAAAAAAACAAAAAGAAGAGAGGGAAGAAGGTTGGACAGATAGTTTAGTGGTTAAGGTCCTTGCCTGCAAAACCTAAGGACCCATGTTTGACTCTCCCACTGAAGTTGACACACGCTCAAGGTCACACATGCACACAAGGTGGTGCACACATCTGGTGTTTTATTACAGCGAGTGGAGGCCCAGACACAATTCTCTCTCTCTCTCTCTCTAAAAAAAAAAGGTCAGTCTGTCGGGCTTGCCTCTAAAGAAAGGCAGGAAGGGAGGGAGGGAAAAGAGACAAGAGCAAGACCTTGGGGAAAAAAATGATGGGGCTGGAGAGATGTCTTAGCAGTTCAGGCACTTGCCTGGAAAGCCAAAGGACCCAGGTTCGCTTCCCCAGGGCCCGCATAAGCCAGATGCACAAGGTGGTGCACATGTCTGGAGTTCATTTGCAGTGGCTGAAGGCCCTGGTGTGCCCATTTTCTCTCTATCTGCTTCCCTTGCTCTCCCTCAAATAAATAAAATTAATTAATTCAAAAACCTTTTTCAGGGCTAGAGATGTCTTATCAGTTAAGGCCTTTGCCTGCAAAGCCAAAGGAGCCAGGTTCAATTCCCCAGTACCCACATCAGCCAGATGCACAAGGGGGCACACACATCTGGAGTTCACTTGCAGTGGCTGGAGGCCCTGCCACACCCATTCTCTCTCTCTCTCTTCCTCTGCCTCTCTCTCAAACAAATAAATAATATTTTTCAAAGAAAACATCATGGAACAAAATTGAGGAGATATGTTCAAGCAAAACTGGGGAGGCAGACCTGAGCATTCACATGGCCCAATGGATGAGGGCATGTGAGTGCTTCCATTTAGAGGTGAGGCAAATGTGGGGTATTCCCAAAGGGCAGGAGAAAGAGCTCCTTGGACTTGACCTCCTATCTGCCTGGGCCTGGTTAGAGCTTCCTCACCATTAACACATAGTTGACAGACTTCACAGAGGAAAGCAAGAACTACAGGCATCCAGAGAGGGTGAAGGTGTGCAGCTGTCACCTGGCAACTGGGATGTGGGGCAGTGATGGTGAAGGGTTAAAAGCCTTCTTTGAAAACTAGAGGGAACTAAAGAGTTAGGCCAGGCGTGGTGGTGCACACCTTTAATCCCAGCACTCGGGAGGAAGAGGTAGGAGGGTCACCATGAGTTCGAGGCCACCCTGAGACTACATAGTGAATTCCAGGTCAGCCTGGGCCAGAGTGAGACCCTACCTTGAAACACCAAAAAACAAAAAACAAACAATAAAAAATCCAAAAACTCAAAAAAGAGTTAATAACAATCCCTAAGACCAGCAGGTAATAAAGCAGCCTCAGAAACATGCAGCCTTGACCAGCCTGTCAGCTCCCCAGTAATAAACTTCCCTTAGCTCAGAAAACCTTGAGGGAACAGAAACTATCTTATGGGATATCCTCCCTAGACAATTTTGCTAAAAAAATGGGGGGAGGGGGATGGAAAGATGGCTTAATAGTTAAGGAGCCAAAGAACACTTGTTCAAATCTCTAGGTCCCACGTTTAGCCAGACAGAAAAGTGATGCAAGCATGCAATGTGGCACATGTGCCCAAGGGGGTGCATGCATCTGGAGTTGAAAAGGCCTGGTGTACCCATTCTCTCTCTGCCTCTTCCTCCCTCCTCTCTCTCTCTCTCTCTCTCTCTCTCTCATGCTCTCTCTTAAAAAATAAATAAAAAGCTTATTCTGAGTAAACAAACAAATAACTATAGTTCCTTATCTACTTCCCTTCGACCTGCAGCTGGTCTGGTCTGTTTTTCTTACAATCCTCCTTATAAGCTTGCACCCTGGCCTGGCTCAGTGCTTCAGCCTTCATCCCACCAGAAGGCTGCTGCCCCTCACTGTACCTGTCAATAAACTGTCTGTCTGTAGAGATCAAGTCTGGGTGTTCTCTTTCTCTTTTCTCTTACTTTCCTTACATGTGGTAGCTGCACAAGGAAGAGGTTTTATTTTATTTTATTTTTAATGTATATTTATTTACTTATTAGAGACAGAAAGGGAGAGAGAGAGAGAGAGAGAAAGAAGGAAAGAGGGAGGGAGGGAATGGATGTGCCTGGGCCACCACTCAGTGCAAACGAACTCGAGATGCATATGTCACCATGTGCATCTGGCTTACATGGGTCCTGGAGAGTTGCACCAGGATCCTTTGGCTTTGCAGGCAAATGCCTTAACTGCTAAGCCATATCTCCAGCCTGGAAGGGGGTTTATAAACCTTCAGTTGAATGGCCTCTGCTTCTCCCATCCCTTCCCTTAGCAACGCATCAGGTGAAAACCAAGAAAGCTAAAGCATTGCCAGCCTCTGGGCTGGGATGCTGTGTCCATTTCTAAATAGATATGTTTATTTATTTGATAGATAAAGAGGCAGAGATGGGGCACTGGGTAGGGAGAATGGGCACACCAGGGATTTCAGCCACTGCAAACAAACTCCAGACACATGCGCCACGTTGAGCATCTGGCTTATGTGGGTCCTGGGGAACTGAACCATGGTCTTTTGGCTTTGCAGGTAAGTGCCTTAACCACTAAGCCAGTGCTCCAGCCCTGCTAGCTCCATTTCCCATTGAAATGGAGAAAAGGAGTCACATCTAATTTCTCTGCTGGTCCCTCAACCTTGTTAAACCCATGGCCCACAGTCCTAAAACCACTAAGACAATTGCACAGTCATAAGCCAAACTTGACTGCCTCTCATGGTGCAACTGCTCAGTGTTGGAGCATGTTATAGACACCATGTTGGAACACTACATATATATGTATTTATATATTTTAATTTTAATTTTATTTATTTTCAAGCAGTAAGATAGAAAAAAGACAGAAAATGGGCATGTTAGGGCCTCTAGCCACTGTAAATGAACTCTAGATGCATGTGCCACTTTGTGCATCTAGCTTATGAGGGTCCTAGAGAATCGAATCTGAGTCCTTTGGCTTTACAGGCAAGTGCCTTAACTGACCCCCTCATTTTTTAATTTATTGATTTGCAAGCAGAAAGGGAGAGATAGAGAAGAGTCTTTTTAAAAAAATATGTATTTATTTGAGAGAGAAAGAGGCAAATAAAGAGGGAGAATGAGCACACCAGGGACAACTCCAGACACATGCACCACCTTGTGCATCTGGCTTACATGGGCACTGGGGAACTGAATCTGAATCATTTGGCTTTACAGGCAAGTGCCTTACCACTAAGCCTTATCTCCAGGCTGAGACAGGTGATTTTCTTAAATATTTATTTACTACTTACTCATTTATTCATTTGAAATAAAGAGGCAGAGAGAGAGAGAATATGGGCATGCCAGGGCGTCCAGCCACTGTAAATGAATTCCAGACGAATGTGCCCCCTTGTGCATTTGCCTTTAGTGGGTCCTGGACAATCAAAGCAGGATCCTTTTGCTTTGCAGGCAAACACCTTCACTGCTAAGCCATCATTCCATCCCCAAAAGTTCTTTTTATTTTTATTATTTTAGAGAGAGACAGAGGTTTAGAGAGACACAGAGAGAGTATTGGTGCACCAGGGCCTCAGTCACTGAAATTAAATTACAGATGCTTGAGCCACCTGGTGGGCACATGTGCAACCTTGTGCTTGCTTCACCTTTGTGCGTCTGGCTTCTGTGGGATCTGGAGGGGTGAACATGGGTCCTTAGGCTTCACAGGCAAGTGCCTCAACTGCTAAACCATCTCTCCAGCCCAAGATCTCAAGTTTTTAGCATGACCCTGAGTCTCACTTTCATGTGAGGTCCCTGGGATATCACAGGGTGGTGGTAAGAAGGCCAGTCTGTTGGACTAGCCTGAAAAAAAAACTTTTCTCAGGCTAGAGAGATGACTTAGCAGTTAAGGCACTGTCTTCAAAGCCAAAGGACCCAGGTTCCATTCCCCAGGACAGACATAAGGCAGATGCACAAGGGGGCTCATGCATCTGGAATTCATTTGCACTGGCTGGAGGCCATGATGTGCCCATTTTCTCTCTCTCTCTCTCTATGCCTCTTTCTCTGTCAAATAGGTAAATAAAAATTTTTAAAAAGGAAGGGTGCATGAGAGATGGCTTAGTGGTTAAGTCTTTTCTCTGCATAGCCAAAGGATCCCAATTTGATTCTCCAGGACACATGTAAGCCAGATGCACAAGGGGGCGCATGCATCTGGAGTTCTTTTGCAGTGGCTGGATGCCTTGAGTGCCCCCATATTCTCTCTCTCTCCCTAAATAAATAAATAAATAAAAATAAATAAATAAATAAATAAAAATATTAATAAACCACTAAGATCAGTGACAATAGAACAGTCATAAGCCAAACTTGAGTGCCCTTCACTGTGCAACTGCTTGGTGGTGGAGCATGTTATAGACATGTTGGTTGGGACAGTTCTTTTATATATATATTTTTTAATTTTATTTATTTGCAAGCATAGAGAGAAAAAGACACAGAGAGAGAATGGGTGTGCCAGGGCCTCTAGCCAATGTAAATGAACCATAGATGCATGTGCCACTTTGTGCATCTAGCTTATGAGGGTTCTAGGGAATCAAATCTGAGTCCTTTGGCTTTGTAGGCAAGTGCCTTATCTACCCCCTTATTTGTTATTTTAATTTATTTATTTGCAAGCAGAAAGTGAGAGATAGAGAAGAGTCTGTTTTAAAAAATATTTATTTGAGGGAGAAAGAGGCAAATAGAGAGGGAGAATGAGCACACAAGGACCAACTCCAGACACATGCACCACCTTGTGCATCTGGCTTACATGGGTACTGGGGAACGGAATCTGAATACTTAGGTTTCACAGGTAAGTGCTTTAACACTAAGCCCTATCTCCAGGCTGACAGTTTTTTTAATTAATTTATTTATTTATTTAAGAGAGAGAAAAAGCAGCAGAGAGAGAGAGAGAGAGAGAGAGAGAGGGCTCTTAGAGTGCATGTGTGAGCCAGATCCCCAGAACCCACATAAAGTCAGACTAGCGGCAAGAGGGCCTGTAGTCCCATTCCCCCTGTACCGAGGTCTGCACTGAGATGAGAGGCAGAGAGAACTCCTGGTAGCATAAGGTTTTTAGTTTAGATTTTTTTTTTTTTTTTTTTTTTTGGTGTTTCCAGGTAGGGTCCTACTCTAGCTCAGGCTGACCTGAAATTCACTATGTAGTCTCAAGGTGGCCTCTGCTGCCCAAGTAGTGGATTTAAAGGTGTGCACCACCATGCCCAGTTTCTCAAGAAGTTTTTTGTTTTTGTTTTTGTTTTTCAAGGTAGGGTCTTACTGTAACCCAGGCTGACCTGGAATTCACTGTGTAGTCTCAGGCTGGCCTTGAACTCTCAGCGATCCTCCTACCTCTGCCTCCTGAATGCAGGAATGAAAGGCATGCACCACCACACACAGTTTCTCAAGGATTTTTGACCTAAATAAAAGGTGGCTGCCCAGCATGGTGGTACACACCTTTAATCCCACCACCTAGGAGGCTGAGGTAGGAGGATCACTGAGTTCGAGGTCACCCTGAGACTACATAGTGAGCTCCAGGTCAGCCTGAGCTAGAGTAAGACCCTATTTACAAAAAGGGGGGAACAGCTGGAGGGATGGCTTAGCAGATAAGGCATTTGCCTGCAAAGCCAAATGATCTTTGTTTGACTCTCCAGGACCTTCATAAGCCAGATGCACAAGGGGTCGCATGTGTCTGGAGTTCGTTTGCAGTGGCTGGAGGCCCTGGCACACCAGTCTCTCTCTCTCTCTCTCTCTCTCTTCTTTCCTTTTTCTCTTCAAATAAATAAATAAAAATATAATTTCTAGCCGGGTGTGGTGGCACACGCCTTTCATCCCAGCACTGAGGAGGCAGAGGTAGTAGGATCACCGTGAGTTCAAGGCCACCCTGAGACTACACAGTTACTTCCAGGTCAGCCTGAGCCAGAGTGACACCCTACCTCGAAAAACCGAAAAAAAAATTCTTTTTTTAGAAAAAAAGAAAAGGAAGCAACTAAGGTGGTAGTTGAAGGTGAAAGGGAATTGAGTTAGGGTTTTTTTTTCTGTCTTTCATTTTTAACATGGGAAATGTAATAGCTTGTTTGTGTACTATTGGAACAATCCCATAGGGATCAACAAACAGAAAAACCGAAATGGAAACAAAGACACAGGACATATAATGGAGAGAGAATTCCTGGGACCGTCTCCTTGAGCTACAGAGAGGGGATGAAGTGACATGCTGAGTCCTTGCCAGAAACACTCAGACTGTGCATCCATGGCAACAGTGGGGAAAAAAGAGAGGCTTGGGACCAGGTGGGGCTTAGGGTTACAAGTTCTCTGGGATACAACTTTGGGGGTGGGGAGAGATGTCCACACACTGTGGCATACTCATGGAGGTCAGATGCCAGCCGCAGGTGTCAATCCTCATGTTACACCTTGCTTGAGGCAGGGTCTCATGTTGGTCAGCCTGCAGACATTAGGCTAGCTGACCCTTATGCTACCAGGAGCCGGGCGTGGTGGCACATCACTCGGGAGGCAGAGGTAGGAGGATCACTGAGAGTTCAAGGCCAGCCCTTATCTGCCAGAGCTCTTATTTGGAATGAGCCACAACACAGATTTCAGATCTCCTTGAACTCTCATCCCTTGGTAAGGACTCATTTTCAGTAAACAAAGCCTTCACTGTTGTTGAGCATCATAATTGTAAGATCATCCATATGACCACACACCTAGGCATTCTCTTCACATTTTAGCTCTGGCAGATGAAAATTTTAATTTAGGAAGAATCTTCCAGGCCTGGAGAGATGGCTTAGCACTTAAGGTGCATGCCTGTGAAGCCTAAGGACCCTGGATAGGCTCTCCAAGTCCCATGTGAGCCAGATGCACAAGGTGGCGCATGCATCTGGAGTTTGTTTGCAGTGGCAGAAGGCTCTGGCACCCTCATTCTCATTCTCTCTTTCCCTCTCTCTCTAATAAATAAATAAATAAATAAAAATCTTGGGGCGACCTACAGCATGGGAGAAAATCTTTGCCAGCTATCCATCTAACAGAGGGTTAATATCTAGGATATACAAAGAACGCAAAAAATTAAATAATAGGAAATCAAACAACCCAATGGAAAAATGGGCTATGAAACTAAACAGAGAATTCTCAGAAGAAATATAGATTGCATATAAACATCT
>JAEOAD010000670.1:0-33888 GCA_036365145.1 Orientallactaga sibirica | reverse complement strand
TTTGAAAATTACAAAAACCCACTATGTGCTCTATCTTTGCAGGAGACACACAGATGGCTATGCAGGCCTTTGTCATGATAGAGAAAACTCAGTGCTGGTTTCAGAAACTTTCCAGCAGATCACCTGGGAAAGAAAATAACACAGACACAAGGCCAGAGTCACCTGGTGTCATCACATGAAAAGTCGATATCACAGAAGCCTCCCTTTACTGATATCCAGAGAATGCTCGCTGGCACTTACTATGTATGTTAGGACATTAGAAGGATTTAATTCTGAGATTGACACTTCTTAGAAGTTATTCTAACTTTTCCAGGAAACCAATTGTGAATAAGAACATGTTACAAGGGTTTGGCTGGAAGTTCAAGGCAGACAGAGATGCCACAGTGAATTCTGTGTTAGCCCGGCTACAGCCACTGCTACCCTGTACACCCTCCAAAAATTATGTATGTATGTATGTATGTATGTATGTATGTATATATATATATATATATGTGTGTGTGTGTGTGTGTGTGTGTGTGTGTGTGTGTATGTTTCTGTGTTGATGGATACACATTTACATATGGCCTTAAACCTAATCCTATTGAGATATATATAAAAATTTATATACATTCACATATAATTATATATGTTAGTATATGTATGTATTATGTATTATAAATAACGTATAAAAACCTATAATACATGTAATTATATTTTATACATGTCATATATGTAAATATATAACATATATTTATATATCTAATATATGTATAAATTTCCATGTATAGTCATATATGAACTCATATATTTACACATAAGTTTATATATAATTTAAATATATATTCATATGTGTATATATTCTGGTGAGCTGGCAGTAAAAGAACACTGTTCCTCGCACCTCACGGAGTTCTCACTCTCCTTCCAGGATCCTGCACCGACACCCGAGCTCACTTCAGAAAACCTGAGTCCCTCTCGTCATCAACGACAATGACAGGCGAGACAGTGGTCCAAGTAATTGGACTCAGAGCCCCGGGAAGATTTTTAAATCTCTCTACCTTACTATTTCAAAGCAGGGCCTTGGTCTCTAGCGGCCAGCTTCTAACCCTCGAGGCCCTTTCCCGTCAACCCTCCACGATCTCCTTAGTTAGGCTGGGCCATTCCTAGGAAAACACACCCTCTGTGACCTGTTTGTTCATTTTTCAGACATCGCCATTCCGGGAGGCTCGAACTAAGAGTGATGGCATGAAATGTAAGATATCGCTCCATTTCCAAAAAGACCCTTCCGCTCACCGCCTGTCCCCTGGCTCAGCAGTCCAAACTCAGGCGGCCATTTGGAGCGTTTTTTTTGAACGAGCAGATTCTCTAACCTCGGGTGACCGCGACGCTCACCCACCCGAGGTTAGAGAATCTGGAGCCGGACGGCCAGTAGAAGGCCTGGGTGTTCCAGGGACTCTCTGCGGGGGAGAAAACGGGCTCCCGACAAGCACCTGAGTCATCTGCTCACATCTGTCTGGGACCTCCGGAACTGACAGACCTTTGAAGATATTCAGTAGGAGTTTTGAGCGCCCTTTCTGCCTGAGGCTCACACTTCTGGTAACCCAGCAGACCTGGTGGAGTGTCAGAGATGGGCGGGCAGGCATTGTCTCAGCTGCTGTGCACGAAATCAAGATGTGCGCGCCCCTTGTGTCCAAGTGCGGCATTGCACCCTTGCGTAACTTTGCATCTGACTAAACGTGGGACCTGGAGACTGAGATCCCACTCAGGATTCGAACCAGTGTTCTTAGGGTTAAAGCCAGGCGCCTTATCCCCCCAGCCCAAGTATTCTCTCCAGCCCAGAAACTCCTTTTAATTCCTTATAAGCCTTATGAGCTGAAGAGTGGGCAGAAGGAATCGAGAACCTCAGACTTGGAAAGTGTACCTTGAGGCACGGAGTCGCCAGAAGGAGGCGCTTGAGAACCTTCCTGACAACACGGTGGATGCAGGTGTGGTGATGGACCACAACAAGGGCAAGGTATGGAAAAATCGCCAGTATGTCATTTCTTCATTGAGTCACACTTGCAAACATCGCAAAGCCAAAATAACAAAAACAAAAAGAAGAAGGGAAGGAAGGAAAGGAAGGAAGGAAGAAAGAAAGGAAGGAAGGAAGGAAAAGAAAAGAAAAGAAGGAAGAAAGGAAGGAAGGAAGAAGGACAGACAGCAAAGACTCAAGCAAGCAAGCAACAGAGAAAAAAAGAAAACTAAAATATACAATAAATGAAATGAATTACGATCAAAAACAGACTGAAGCTTTGACTTTACATAGCCTAAATGCCGGGAATAGTTGTAAGCGAAGATGACACACAACCCATTTGGCAAACGTCTATTAGGTCCTGCTAAGGAGACGACTCGATAATCTTTGAAAATTACAAAAAACACTATGTGCTCTATCTTTGCAGGAGACACACAGATGGCTATGCAGGCCTTTGTCATGATAGAGAAAACTCAGTGCTGGTTTCAGAAACTTTCCAGCAGATCACCTGGGAAAGAAAATAACACAGACACAAAGCCAGAGTCACCTGGTGTCATCACATGAAAAGTCGATATCACAGAAGCCTCCCTTTACTGAGATCCAGAGAATGCTCGCTGGCACTTACTATGTATGTTAGGACATTAGAAGGATTTAATTCTGAGATTGACACTTCTTAGAAGTTATTCTAACATTTCCAGGAAACCAATTGTGAATAAGAACATGTTACAAGGGTTTGGCTGGAAGTCAAGGCCAGACAGAGATGCCACAGTGAATTCTGTGTTAGCCCGGGCTACAGCCACTGCTACCCTGTACCCTCCAAAAATTATGTATGTATGTATTTATATATATATATAGATATAGATATATATATATATATATATATATATGTGTGTGTGTGTGTGTGTGTTTATGTGTGTGTGTATGTTTCTGTGTTGATGGATACACATTTACATATGGCCTTAAACCTAATCCTATTGAGATATATATAAAAATTTATATACATTCACATATAATTATATATGTTAGTATATGTATGTATTATGTATTATAAATAACGTATAAAAATCTATAATACATGTAATTATATTTTATACATGTCATATATGTAAATATATAATATATATTTATATATCTAATATATGTATAAATTTCCATGTATAGTCATATATGAACTCATATATTTACACATAAGTTTATATATAATTTAAATATATATTCATATGTGTATATATTCTGGGTGAGCGGGCAGTAAAAGAACACTGTTCCTCGCACCTCACGGAGTTCTCACTCTCCTTCCAGGATCCTGCACCGACACCCGAGCTCACTTCAGAAAACCTGAGTCCCTCTCGTCATCAACGACAATGACAGGCGAGACAGTGGTCCAAGTAATTGGACTCAGAGCCCCAGGAAGATTTTTAAATCTCTCTACCTTACTATTTCAAAGCAGGGCCTTGGTCTCTAGCGGCCGGCTTCTAACCCCTCGAGGCCTTTTCCCCCACAACCCTCCACGATCTCTCCTTAGTTAGGCTGGGCCATTCCTAGGAAAACACACCCTCTGTGACCTGTTTGTTCATTTTTCAGACATCCCCCTTCCGGGAGGCTCGAACTAAGAGTGATGGCATGAAATGTAAGATATCGCCCATTTCCAAAAGACCCTTCCGCTCACCGCCTGTCCCCTGGCTCAGCAGTCCAAACTCAGGCGGCCATTTGGAGCGTTTTTTTGAACCAGCAGATTCTCTAACCTCGGGTGACCGCGACGCGTTCACCCGAGGTTAGAGAATCTGGAGCCGGACGGGCCAGGAGAAGGCCTGGGTGTTCCAGGGACTCTCTGCGTGGGAGAAAACGGGGCTCCCGACAAGCACCTGAGTCATCTGCTCACATCTGTCTGGGACCTCCGGAACTGACAGACCTTTGAAGATATTCAGTAGGAGTTTTGAGCGCCCTTTCTGCCTGAGGCTCACACTTCTGGTAACCCAGCAGACCTGGTGGAGTGTCAGAGATGGGCGGGCAGGCATTGTCTCAGCTGCTGTGCACGAAATCAAGATGTGCGCGCCCCTTGTGTCCAAGTGCGGCATTGCACCCTTGGCGTAATAACTTTGCATCTGACTAAACGTGGGACCTGGAGACTGAGATCCCACTCAGATTCGAACCAGTGTTCTTAGGGTTAGAAGCCAGGCGCCTTATCCCCTAAGTATTCTCTCCAGCCCAGAAACTCCTTTTAATTCCTTATAAGCCTTATGAGCTGAAGAGTGGGCAGAAGGAATCGAGAACCTCAGACTTGGAAAGTGTACCTTGAGGCACGGAGTCGCCAGAAGGAGGCGCTTGAGAACCTTCCTGACAACACGGTGGATGCAGGTGTGGTGATGGACCACAACAAGGGCAAGGTATGGAAAAATCGCCAGTATGTCATTTCTTCATTGAGTCACACTTGCAAAACATCGCAAAGCCAAAATAACAAAAAGAAAAAGAAGGGAAGGAAGGAAGGAAGGAAGGAAGGAAGGAAGGAAGAAAAGAAAGGGAAGAAAGAAAGAGGAAGAAAGGAAAGGAAGGAAGAAGGACAGACAGCAAAGACTCAAGCAAGCAAGCAACAGAGAAAGAAAGAAAAACTAAAATATACAATAAATGAAATGAATTACGATCGAAACAGACTGAAGCTTTGACTTTACATAGCCTAAATGCCAGGAATAGTTGTAAGCGAAGCGATGACACACAACCCATTTGGCAAACGTCTATTAGGTCCTGCTAAGGAGACGACTCGATAATCTTTGAAAATTACAAAAAACACTATGTGCTCTATCTTTGCAGGAGACACACAGATGGCTATGCAGGCCTTTGTCATGATAGAGAAAACTCAGTGCTGGTTTCAGAAACTTTCCAGCAGATCACCTGGGAAAGAAAATAACACAGACACAAAGCCAGAGTCACCTGGTGTCATCACATGAAAAGTCGATATCACAGAAGCCTCCTTTTACTGATATCCAGAGAATGCTCGCTGGCACTTACTATGTATGTTAGTACATTAGAAGGATTTAATTCTGAGATTGACACTTCTTAGAAGTTATTCTAACATTTCCAGGAAACCAATTGTGAATAAGAACATGTTACAAGGGTTTGGCTGGAAGTTCAAGGCCAGACAGAGATGCCACAGTGAATTCTGTGTTAGCCTGGCTACAGCCACTGCTACCCTGTACCCTCCCAAAAATTATGTATGTATTTATGTATTTATTTATGTATATATATATATATATATATATATATATGTAGATATATATATATATAGATATATACATATGTGTGTGTGTGTGTGTGTTTTATGTGTGTGTGTATGTTTCTGTGTTGATGGATACACATTTACATATGGCCTTAAACCTAATCCTATTGAGATATATATAAAAATTTATATACATTCACATATAATTATATATGTTAGTATATGTATGTATTATGTATTATAAATAACGTATAAAAATCTATAATACATGTAATTATATTTTATACATGTCATATATGTAAATATATAATATATATTTATATATCTAATATATGTATAAATTTCCATGTATAGTCATATATGAACTCATATATTTACACATAAGTTTATATATAATTTAAATATATATTCATATGTGTATATATTCTGGGTGAGCGGGCAGTAAAAGAACACTGTTCCTCGCACCTCACGGAGTTCTCACTCTCCTTCCAGGATCCTGCACCGACACCCGAGCTCACTTCAGAAAACCTGAGTCCCTCTCGTCATCAACGACAATGACAGGCGAGACAGTGGTCCAAGTAATTGGACTCAGAGCCCCGGGAAGATTTTTAAATCTCTCTACCTTACTATTTCAAGCAGGGCCTTGTCTCTAGCGGCCGGCTTCTAACCCCTCGAGGCCCTTTCCCGTCAACCTCCACGATCTCCTTAGTTAGGCTGGGCCATTCCTAGGAAAAACACACCCTCTGTGACCTGTTTGTTCATTTTTCAGACATCCCCTTCCGGGAGGCTCGAACTAAGAGTGATGGCATGAAATGTAAGATATCGCTCCATTTCCAAAAAGACCCTTCCGCTCACCGCCTGTCCCCTGGCTCTCAGCAGTCCAAACTCAGGCGGCCATTTGGAGCGTTTTTTGAACCAGCAGATTCTTTCAACCTCGGGTGACCGCGACGCGATCACCCGAGGTTAGAGAATCTGGAGCCGGACGGGCCAGGAGAAGGCCTGGGTGTTCCAGGGACTCTCTGCGGGGGAGAAAAACGGGGCTCCCGACAAGCACCTGAGTCATCTGCTCACATCTGTCTGGGACCTCCGGAACTGACAGACCTTTGAAGATATTCAGTAGGAGTTTTGAGCGCCCTTTCTGCCTGAGGCTCACACTTCTGGTAACCCAGCAGACCTGGTGGAGTGTCAGAGATGGGCGGGCAGGCATTGTCTCAGCTGCTGTGCACGAAATCAAGATGTGCGCCCCCCTTGTGTCCAAGTGCGGCATTGCACCCTGCGTAACTTTGCATCTGACTAAACGTGGGACCTGGAGACTGAGATCCCACTCAGGATTCGAACCAGTGTTCTTAGGGTTAGAAGCCAGGCGCCTTATCCCCAAGTATTCTCTCCAGCCCAGAAACTCCTTTTAATTCCTTATAAGCCTTATGAGCTGAAGAGTGGGCAGAAGGAATCGAGAACCTCAGACTTGGAAAGTGTACCTTGAGGCACGGAGTCGCCAGAAGGAGGCGCTTGAGAACCTTCCTGACAACACGGTGGATGCAGGTGTGGTGATGGACCACAACAAGGGCAAGGTATGGAAAAATCGCCAGTATGTCATTTCTTCATTGAGTCACACTTGCAAAACATCGCAAAGCCAAAATAACAAAAAGAAAAAGAAGGGAAGGAAGGAAGGAAGGAAGGAAGGAAGGAAGGAAGGAAGGAAGGAAAGAAGGAAGGCAAAGAAAGGAAGAAAGGAAAGGACGGAAGAAGGACACACAGCAAAGACTCAAGCAAGCAAGCAACAGAGAAAGAAAGAAAAACTAAAATATACAATAAATGAAATGAATTACGATCGAAACAGACTGAAGCTTTGACTTTACATAGCCTAAATGCCGGGAATAGTTGTAAGCAAAGCGATGACACACAACCCATTTGGCAAACGTCTATTAGGTCCTGTTAAGGAGACGACTCGATAATCTTTGAAAATTACAAAAACACTATGTGCTCTATCTTTTGCAGGAGACACACAGATGGCTATGCAGGCCTTTGTCATGATAGAGAAAACTCAGTGCTGGTTTCAGAAACTTTCCAGCAGATCACCTGGGAAAGAAAATAACACAGACACAAAGCCAGAGTCACCTGGTGTCATCACATGAAAAGTCGATATCACAGAAGCCTCCCTTTTACTGATATCCAGAGAATGCTCGCTGGCACTTACTATGTATGTTAGGACATTAGAAGGATTTAATTCTGAGATTGACACTTCTTAGAAGTTATTCTAACATTTCCAGGAAACCAATTGTGAATAAGAACATGTTACAAGGGTTTGGCTGGAAGTTCAAGGCCAGACAGAGATGCCACAGTGAATTCTGTGTTAGCCTGGCTACAGCCACTGCTACCCTGTACCCTCCAAAAATTATGTATGTATGTATTTATGTATATATATATATATATATATGTGTGTGTGTGTTTGTGTGTGTGTGTTTGTGTGTGTGTGTATGTTTCTGTGTTGATGGATACACATTTACATATGGCCTTAAACCTAATCCTATTGAGATATATATAAAAATTTATATACATTCACATATAATTATATATGTTAGTATATGTATGTATTATGTATTATAAATAACGTATAAAAATCTATAATACATGTAATTATATTTTATACATGTCATATATGTAAATATATAATATATATTTATATATCTAATATATGTATAAATTTCCATGTATAGTCATATATGAACTCATATATTTACACATAAGTTTATATATAATTTAAATATATATTCATATGTGTATATATTCTGGGTGAGCGGGCAGTAAAAGAACACTGTTCCTAGCACCTCACGGAGTTCTCACTCTCCTTCCAGGATCCTGCACCGACACCCCCGAGCTCACTTCAGAAAACCTGAGTCCCTCTCGTCATCAACGACAATGACAGCGAGACAGTGGTCCAAGTAATTGGACTCAGAGCCCCGGGAAGATTTTTCAATCTCTACCTTACTATTTCAAGCAGGGCCTTGGTCTCTAGCGGCCGGCTTCTAACCCTCGAGGCCCTTTCCCGTCAACCCTCCACGATCTCCTTTAGTTAGGCTGGGCCATTCCTAGGAAAACACACCCTCTGTGACCTGTTTGTTCATTTTTCAGACATCCCCTTCCGGGAGGCTCGAACTAAGAGTGATGGCATGAAATGTAAGATATCGCCCATTTCCAAAAGACCCTTCCGCTCACCGCCTGTCCCCTGGCTCAGCAGTCCAAACTCAGGCGGCCATTTGGAGCGTTTTTTTGAACGAGCAGATTTTCTAACCTCGGGTGACCGCGACGCGCTCACCCGAGGTTAGAGAATCTGGAGCCGGACGGGCCAGGAGAAGGCCTGGGTGTTCCAGGGACTCTCTGCGTGGGAGAAAAACGGGGCTCCTGACAAGCACCTGAGTCATCTGCTCACATCTGTCTGGGACCTCCGGAACTGACAGACCTTTGAAGATATTCAGTAGGAGTTTTGAGCGCCCTTTCTGCCTGAGGCTCACACTTCTGGTAACCCAGCAGACCTGGTGGAGTGTCAGAGATGGGCGGGCAGGCATTGTCTCAGCTGCTGTGCACGAAATCAAGATGTGCGCGCCCCTTGTGTCCAAGTGCGGCATTGCACCCTTGCGTAACTTTGCATCTGACTAAACGTGGGACCTGGAGACTGAGATCCCACTCAGGATTCGAACCAGTGTTCTTAGGGTTAGAAGCCAGGCGCCTTATCCCCTAAGTATTCTCTCCAGCCCAGAAACTCCTTTTAATTCCTTATAAGCCTTATGAGCTGAAGAGTGGGCAGAAGGAATCGAGAACCTCAGACTTGGAAAGTGTACCTTGAGGCACGGAGTCGCCAGAAGGAGGCGCTTGAGAACCTTCCTGACAACACGGTGGATGCAGGTGTGGTGATGGACCACAACAAGGGCAAGGTATGGAAAAATCGCCAGTACGTCATTTCTTCATTGAGTCACACTTGCAAAACATCGCAAAGCCAAAATAAAACAAAAAGAAAAAGAAGGGAAGGAAGGGAAGGAAGGAAGGAAAAGAAAGGAAGGAAGAAAAAGAAAGGAAGGAAGAAGGAAGGAAGGAAGAAGGACAGACAGCAAAGACTCAAGCAAGCAACAGAGAAAGAAAGAAAAACTAAAATATACAATAAATGAAATGAATTACGATCGAAAACAGACTGAAGCTTTGACTTTACATAGCCTAAATGCCGGAATAGTTGTAAGCGAAGCGATGACACACAACCCATTTGGCAAACGTCTATTAGGTCCTGCTAAGGAGACGACTCGATAATCTTTGAAAATTACAAAAACACTATGTGCTCTATCTTTGCAGGAGACACACAGATGGCTATGCAGGCCTTTGTCATGATAGAGAAAACTCAGTGCTGGTTTCAGAAACTTTCCAGCAGATCACCTGGGAAAGAAAATAACACAGACACAAAGCCAGAGTCACCTGGTGTCATCACATGAAAAGTCGATATCACAGAAGCCTCCCTTTACTGATATCCAGAGAATGCTCGCTGGCACTTACTATGTATGTTAGGACATTAGAAGGATTTAATTCTGAGATTGACACTTCTTAGAAGTTATTCTAACATTTCCAGGAAACCAATTGTGAATAAGAACATGTTACAAGGGTTTGGCTGGAAGTTCAAGGCCAGACAGAGATGCCACAGTGAATTCTGTGTGTTAGCCTGGCTACAGCCACTGCTACCCTGTACCCTCCAAAAATTATTATGTATGTATGTATTTATTTATGTATATATATATATATATGTGTGTGTGTGTGTGTGTGTGTTGTGTTTTTGTGTGTGTGTATGTTTCTGTGTTGATGGATACACATTTACATATGGCCTTAAACCTAATCCTATTGAGATATATATAAAAATTTATATACATTCACATATAATTATATATGTTAGTATATGTATGTATTATGTATTATAAATAACGTATAAAATCTATAATACATGTAATTATATTTTATACATGTCATATATGTAAATATATAATATATATTTATATATCTAATATATGTATAAATTTCCATGTATAGTCATATATGAACTCATATATTTACACATAAGTTTATATATAATTTAAATATATATTCATATGTGTATATATTCTGGGTGAGCGGGCAGTAAAAGAACACTGTTCCTCGCACCTCACGGAGTTCTCACTCTCCTTCCAGGATCCTGCACCGACACCCGAGCTCACTTCAGAAAACCTGAGTCCCTCTCGTCATCAACGACAATGACAGGCGAGACAGTGGTCCAAGTAATTGGACTCAGAGCCCCGGGAAGATTTTTCAATCTCTCTACCTTACTATTTCAAGCAGGGCCTTGGTCTCTAGCGGCCGGCTTCTAACCCTCGAGGCCCTTTCCCGTCAACCTCCACGATCTCCTTAGTTAGGCTGGGCCATTCCTAGGAAAACACACCTCTGTGACCTGTTTGTTCATTTTTCAGACATCCCCCTTCCGGGAGGCTCGAACTAAGAGTGATGGCATGAAATGTAAGATATCGCTCCATTTCCAAAAAGACCCTTCCGCTCACCGCCTGTCCCCTGGCTCAGCAGTCCAAACTCAGGCGGCCATTTGGAGCGTTTTTTGAACCAGCAGATTTCTAACCTCGGGTGACCGCGACGCGCTCACCCGAGGTTAGAGAATCTGGAGCCGGACGGGCCAGGAGAAGGCCTGGGTGTTCCAGGGACTCTCTGCGTGGGAGAAAAACGGGGCTCCCGACAAGCACCTGAGTCATCTGCTCACATCTGTCTGGGACCTCCGGAACTGACAGACCTTTGAAGATAATCAGTAGGAGTTTTGAGCGCCCTTTCTGCCTGAGGCTAACACTTCTGTCAACCCAGCAGACCTGGTGGAGTGTCAGAGATGGGCGGGCAGGCATTGTCTCAGCTGCTGTGCTCGAAATCAAGATGTGCGCGCCCCCTTGTGTCCAAGTGCGGCATTGCACCCTTGCGTAACTTTGCATCTGACTAAACGTGGGACCTGGAGACTGAGATCCCACTCAGGATTCGAACCAGTGTTCTTAGGGTTAGAAGCCAGGCGCCTTATCCCCTAAGTATTCTCTCCAGCCCAGAAACTCCTTTTAATTCCTTATAAGCCTTATGAGCTGAAGAGTGGGCAGAAGGAATCGAGAACCTCAGACTTGGAAAGTGTACCTTGAGGCACGGAGTCGCCAGAAGGAGGCGCTTGAGAACCTTCCTGACAACACGGTGGATGCAGGTGTGGTGATGGACCACAACAAGGGCAAGGTATGGAAAAATCGCCAGTACGTCATTTCTTCATTGAGTCACACTTGCAAAACATCGCAAAGCCAAAATAACAAAAAGAAAAAGAAGGGAAGGAAGGAAAGGAAGGAAGGAAGGAAGGAAGGAAGGAAAAGAAAGGAAGGAAGAAAGGAAAGGAAGGAAGAAGGACAGACAGCAAAGACTCAAGCAAGCAAGCAACAGAGAAAGAAAGAAAAACTAAAATATACAATAAATGAAATGAATTACGATCGAAACAGACTGAAGCTTTGACTTTACATAGCCTAAATGCCGGGAATAGTTGTAAGCGAGGCGATGACACACAACCCATTTGGCAAACGTCTATTAGGTCCTGCTAAGGAGACGACTCGATAATCTTTGAAAATTACAAAAACACTATGTGCTCTATCTTTGCAGGAGACACACAGATGGCTATGCAGGCCTTTGTCATGATAGAGAAAACTCAGTGCTGGTTTCAGAAACTTTCCAGCAGATCACCTGGGAAAGAAAATAACACAGACACAAAGCCAGAGTCACCTGGTGTCATCACATGAAAAGTCGATATCACAGAAGCCTCCCTTTACTGATATCCAGAGAATGCTCGCTGGCACTTACTATGTATGTTAGGACATTAGAAGGATTTAATTCTGAGATTGACACTTCTTAGAAGTTATTCTAACATTTCCAGGAAACCAATTGTGAATAAGAACATGTTACAAGGGTTTTCAGGTTCGCTGAGAGAACTTCCAGACCAGCACAGTTATGGAGGCCAAGGGATATTATGTGTTGAGCTTACAGATTCAGCCAAGTTCCATACCCTGTACCCTGCCTCCATTATGCCATGTATGAGCAAATTTATGTACCAGCCTCCCCAGCACACAGAGCAAAACTACAGCCAAAAGGTCACACAGCACACTTCAGGAACTCCTGCTAGACACATTTGCATATCTTTACAATGGACTCTCAAACCATCACCACACCTGAGACCAGGGTAAAAGTGACCTTGCCTCTAGCAAGGTGATTGCAGATGCAAACTATAAGTAATAAACCACTGAATATATTGGGGGACATATATTCAAACTACTACATTCCGCCCTGGCCCCAAAATATTTAGCTCCTGGCCCCCAATAGATTTATAACTATCACACATTGTAAATTGTACTCAGTCCAATTTCAAAGGTTCTCACAGTCTTGATCAACTTAAGATAGTGAGTCCTGTAAAATCAAACAAGTTAAATACTTTCAACATGTAAAGGCACAGAGTAAACATTTTTAACTGGTATAAGGCATAGCAAGGAGAAACTAAAACAATGCAAACTCAACCACCATCAGCAGTCATCAAACTTCTGCAGTTCAAGTTCAATATAACCAGAGACTGACAGTCTCCAGGTTTTCCACATTCCGCCTCCAGCTGGGCAGAGTCGCCAGGGAAAACTTTCATCCCATGCCAACACTGCACTCCATGGTAGCCCTTTGCAGTCCTGGTATATCCAAAACATCTTCAGGTCTCCATGCAAACCACGGTCCATCTTCCAAAAGGCTCTTCCAGCCTATTCCTGAGGGTCTTCATGCCCTGCCTCATGCCGCATCTCAGCAGCGGCTCCTGGAACCGTGTGCAACTTGAGACCACTCCATGCATTTTTCATATTTCCAAAACTAATACCAGGTGTGCAGGACACAGCCATATTCTTAATCCAGGGACAAAATAAACCATAGCCTTGAAAAGCAGGTTCCTTCTCCAGTCAACTCTTTCCAAAGAGTTGCATTTTTAACAGTCTTTCCTCAGGCAGGCATCCTCTCCATTGTTTTAATGTAAATCAAGTCAGGCCACCTTCCTTCCACCTTCCTTAAGATTGCTAATGCGTTGACAATAGCAGCTCAGTAACCTAAAACCAGTCTCAAAAACATCTGCTTTTAACTTGCTTGAGTTTTTCCAACTTAAAATCTTAAAATCTCAGTCCGATATCTTTAGCCAAGCACATCAGTCCATTACAAATTTAACTTTGATCAAACAGTCTGGGCCTGGATAGCAGAAAGTAGCCATCCCTTATGCCAGTAGCCCAGTTCCAACAAAGTCCTCTGCATTCTTTTTCCTTCCCCTTAGAAACCTCATAAGCCAAGCCTCTAAATTCAATACAGTCTGCACTTAGCATTCTCAAACTCTCATCAGAATAGTCCATAAAACTTGGCTTACCACCCAGAAGGCACCTCTTCAGTTGCAAGAACCAAGTCCATGCCCATTCCTCCAAAACAAAGGTTTCAAAAGATGAACATCCACACGATCTGGTTCATCTCACCCCACACTCCTCGGTACCACTTTACTGTAGCAGACAGCTTCAGGTTCGCTGAGATGAACTTCCAGACCAGGCACAGTTATGGAGGAAGGGATCACCTGAAGAAAGATCCAGGGAAGTTCCATAAGACAGAAGAAGCGCCCTGCTCACCCAAGCAGAGAGAGCAAAAGCCAACCAGCCACCCCAGCACACAGAGAAAAACTACAGCCAAAAGGTCACACAGCACACTTCAGAACTCCTGCTAGACACATTTGCATATCTTTACAATGGACTCTCAAACCATCACCACACCTTAAGAAGGCTTTAGTGACCTTGCCTCTAGCAAGGTGATTGCAGATGCAAACTTAAGTAATAAACCAATATATTGGGGAAGAATAAGAACAAACTACCACAAGGGTTTGGCTGGAAGTTCAAGGCCAGACAGAGATGCCACAGTGAATTTGTGTTAGCCTGGCTACAGCCACTGCTACCCTGTACCCTCCAAAAATTATATGTATGTATGTATTTATTTATGTATATATATCTGTGTGTGTGTGTGTGTGTGTGTGTTTGCGTGTGTGTGTATGTTTCTGTGTTGATGGATACACATTTACATATGGCCTTAAACCTAATCCTATTGAGATATATATAAAAATTTATATACATTCACATATAATTATATATGTTAGTATATGTATGTATTATGTATTATAAATAACGTATAAAAATCTATAATACATGTAATTATATTTTATACATGTCATATATGTAAATATATAATATATATTTATATATCTAATATATGTATAAATTTCCATGTATAGTCATATATGAACTCATATATTTACACATAAGTTTATATATAATTTAAATATATATTCATATGTGTATATATTCTGGGTGAGCGGGCAGTAAAAGAACACTGTTCCTCGCACCTCACGGAGTTCTCACTCTCCTTCCAGGATCCTGCACCGACACCCGAGCTCACTTCAGAAAACCTGAGTCCCTCTCGTCATCAACGACAATGACAGGCGAGACAGTGGTCCAAGTAATTGGACTCAGAGCCCCGGGAAGATTTTTAAATCTCTCTACCTTACTATTTCAAGCAGGGCCTTGGTCTCTAGCGGCCGGCTTCTAACCCCTCGAGGCCCTTTCCCATCAACCCTCCACGATCTCCTTAGTTAGGCTGGGCCATTCCTAGGAAAACACACCCTCTGTGACCTGTTTGTTCATTTTTCAGACATCCCCCTTCCGGGAGGCTCGGAACTAAGAGTGATGGCATGAAATGTAAGATATCGCCCCATTTCCAAAAAGACCTTCCGCTCACCGCCTCTCCCCTGGCTCAGCAGTCCAAACTCAGGCGGCCATTTGGAGCGTTTTTTTGAACCAGCAGATTCTCTAACCTCGGGTGACCGCGACGCGTTCACCCGAGGTTAGAGAATCTGGAGCCGGACGGGCCAGGAGAAGGCCTGGGTGTTCCAGGGACTCTCTGCGTGGGAGAAAAGGCTCCCGACAAGCACCTGAGTCATCTGCTCACATCTGTCTGGGACCTCCGGAACTGACAGACCTTTGAAGATATTCAGTAGGAGTTTTGAGCGCCCTTTCTGCCTGAGGCTCACACTTCTGGTAACCCAGCAGACCTGGTGGAGTGTCAGAGATGGGCGGGCAGGCATTGTCTCAGCTGCTGTGCACGAAATCAAGATGTGCGCGCCCCCTTGTGTCCAAGTGCGGCATTGCACCCTTTGCGTAACTTTGCATCTGACTAAACGTGGGACCTGGAGACTGAGATCCCACTCAGGATTCGAACCAGTGTTCTTAGGGTTAGAAGCCAGGCGCCTTATCCCCTAAGTATTCTCTCCAGCCCAGAAACTCCTTTTAATTCCTTATAAGCCTTATGAGCTGAAGAGTGGGCAGAAGGAATCGAGAACCTCAGACTTGGAAAGTGTACCTTGAGGCACGGAGTCGCCAGAAGGAGGCGCTTGAGAACCTTCCTGACAACACGGTGGATGCAGGTGTGGTGATGGACCACAACAAGGGCAAGGTATGGAAAAATCGCCAGTACGTCATTTCTTCATTGAGTCACACTTGCAAAACATCGCAAAGCCAAAATAAAAAAAGAAAAAGAAAAAAGAAGGGAAGGAAGGAAGGAAGGAAGGAAGGAAGGAAGGAAGGAAGGAAGGAAGGAAAAGAAAGGAAGGAAGAAGGACAGACAGCAAAGACTCAAGCAAGCAAGCAACAGAGAAAGAAAGAAAAACTAAAATATACAATAAATGAAATGAATTACGATCGAAACAGACTGAAGCTTTGACTTTACATAGCCTAAATGCCGGGCATAGTTGTAAGCGAAGCGATGACACACAACCCATTTGGCAAACGTCTATTAGGTCCTGCTAAGGAGACGACTCGATAATCTTTGAAAATTACAAAAAACACTATGTGCTCTATCTTTGCAGGAGACACACAGATGGCTATGCAGGCCTTTGTCATGATAGAGAAAACTCAGTGCTGGTTTCAGAAACTTTCCAGCAGATCACCTGGGAAAGAAAATAACACAGACACAAAGCCAGAGTCACCTGGTGTCATCACATGAAAAGTCGATATCACAGAAGCCTCCCTTTACTGATATCCAGAGAATGCTCGCTGGCACTTACTATGTATGTTAGGACATTAGAAGGATTTAATTCTGAGATTGACACTTCTTAGAAGTTATTCTAACATTTCCAGGAAACCAATTGTGAATAAGAACATGTTACAAGGGTTTGGCTGGAAGTTCAAGGCCAGACAGAGATGCCACAGTGAATTCTGTGTTAGCCCGGCTACAGCCACTGCTACCCTGTACCCCTCCAAAAATGTATGTATGTATTTATTTATTTATTTATATATATATATATATATATATATATATATATATATGTGTGTGTGTGTGTGTGTTTGTTTGTGTGTGTATGTTTCTGTGTTGATGGATACACATTTACATATGGCCTTAAACCTAATCCTATTGAGATATATATAAAAATTTATATACATTCACATATAATTATATATGTTAGTATATGTATGTATTATGTATTATAAATAACGTATAAAAATCTATAATACATGTAATTATATTTTATACATGTCATATATGTAAATATATAATATATATTTATATATCTAATATATGTATAAATTTCCATGTATAGTCATATATGAACTCATATATTTACACATAAGTTTATATATAATTTAAATATATATTCATATGTGTATATATTCTGGGTGAGCGGGCAGTAAAAGAACACTGTTCCTCGCACCTCACGGAGTTCTCACTCTCCTTCCAGGATCCTGCACCGACACCCGAGCTCACTTCAGAAAACCTGAGTCCCTCTCGTCATCAACGACAATGACAGGCGAGACAGTGGTCCAAGTAATTGGACTCAGAGCCCCGGGAAGATTTTTTTCAATCTCTCTACCTTACTATTTCAAGCAGGGCCTTGGTCTCTAGCGGCCGGCTTCTAACCCCTCGAGGCCCTTTCCCGTCAACCCTCCACGATCTCCTTAGTTAGGCTGGGCCATTCCTAGGAAAACACACCCTCTGTGACCTGTTTGTTCATTTTTCAGACATCCCCCTTCCGGGAGGCTCGAACTAAGAGTGATGGCATGAAATGTAAGATATCGCTCCATTTCCAAAAAGACCCTTCCGCTCACCGCCTGTCCCCTGGCTCAGCAGTCCAAACTCAGGCGGCCATTTGGAGCGTTTTTTTGGAACCAGCAGATTCTCTAACCTCGGGTGACCGCGACGCGTTCACCCGAGGTTAGAGAATCTGGAGCCGGACGGGCCAGGAGAAGGCCTGGGTGTTCCAGGGACTCTCTGCGTGGGAGAAAACGGGGCTCCCGACAAGCACCTGAGTCATCTGCTCACATCTGTCTGGGACCTCCGGAACTGACAGACCTTTGAAGATATTCAGTAGGAGTTTTGAGCGCCCTTTCTGCCTGAGGCTCACACTTCTGGTAACCCAGCAGACCTGGTGGAGTGTCAGAGATGGGCGGGCAGGCATTGTCTCAGCTGCTGTGCACGAAATCAAGATGTGCGCGCCCCTTGTGTCCAAGTGCGGCATTGCACCCTTTGCGTAACTTTGCATCTGACTAAACGTGGGACCTGGAGACTGAGATCCCACTCAGGATTCGAACCAGTGTTCTTAGGGTTAGAAGCCAGGCGCCTTATCCCCAAGTATTCTCTCCAGCCCAGAAACTCCTTTTTAATTCCTTATAAGCCTTATGAGCTGAAGAGTGGGCAGAAGGAATCGAGAACCTCAGACTTGGAAAGTGTACCTTGAGGCACGGAGTCGCCAGAAGGAGGCGCTTGAGAACCTTCCTGACAACACGGTGGATGCAGGTGTGGTGATGGACCACAACAAGGGCAAGGTATGGAAAAATCGCCAGTACGTCATTTCTTCATTGAGTCACACTTGCAAAACATCGCAAAGCCAAAATAACAAAAAGAAAAAGAAGGGAAGGAAGGAAGGAAGGAAGGAAGGAAAGGAAAAGGAAAAGAAAGGAAGGAAGAAAAGGAAAGGAAGGAAGAAGGACAGACAGCAAAGACTCAAGCAAGCAAGCAACAGAGAAAGAAAGAAAAACTAAAATATACAATAAATGAAATGAATTACGATCAAAACAGACTGAAGCTTTGACTTTACATAGCCTAAATGCCGGGAATAGTTGTAAGCGAAGAGATGACACACAACCCATTTGGCAAACGTCTATTAGGTCCTGCTAAGGAGACGACTCGATAATCTTTGAAAATTACAAAAACACTATGTGCTCTATCTTTGCAGGAGACACACAGATGGCTATGCAGGCCTTTGTCATGATAGAGAAAACTCAGTGCTGGTTTCAGAAACTTTCCAGCAGATCACCTGGGAAAGAAAATAACACAGACACAAAGCCAGAGTCACCTGGTGTCATCACATGAAAAGTCGATATCACAGAAGCCTCCCTTTTACTGATATCCAGAGAATGCTCGCTGGCACTTACTATGTATGTTAGGACATTAGAAGGATTTAATTCTGAGATTGACACTTCTTAGAAGTTATTCTAACATTTCCAGGAAACCAATTGTGAATAAGAACATGTTACAAGGGTTTGGCTGGAAGTTCAAGGCCAGACAGAGATGCCACAGTGAATTCTGTGTTAGCCTGGGCTACAGCCACTGCTACCCTGTACCCTCCAAAAAATGTATGTATGTATATATTTATGTATGTATATATATATATATATATATATATATATATATATATATATATATGTGTGTGTGTGTGTGTGTGTGTGTGTGTTTAAACCTAATGTGTGTATGTTTCTGTGTTGATGGATACACATTTACATATGGCCTTAAACCTAATCCTATTGAGATATATATAAAAATTTATATACATTCACATATAATTATATATGTTAGTATATGTATGTATTATGTATTATAAATAACGTATAAAAATCTATAATACATGTAATTATATTTTATACATGTCATATATGTAAATATATAATATATATTTATATATCTAATATATGTATAAATTTCCATGTATAGTCATATATGAACTCATATATTTACACATAAGTTTATATATAATTTAAATATATATTCATATGTGTATATATTCTGGGTGAGCGGGCAGTAAAAGAACACTGTTCCTCGCACCTCACGGAGTTCTCACTCTCCTTCCAGGATCCTGCACCGACACCCGAGCTCACTTCAGAAAACCTGAGTCCCTCTCGTCATCAACGACAATGACAGGCGAGACAGTGGTCCAAGTAATTGGACTCAGAGCCCCGGGAAGATTTTTCAATCTCTCTACCTTACTATTTCAAGCAGGGCCTTGGTCTCTAGCGGCCGGCTTCTATCCCCTCGAGGCCCTTTCCCGTCCTTAGTTAGGCTGGGCCATTCCTAGGAAAACACACCCTCTGTGACCTGTTTGTTCATTTTTCAGACATCCCCCTTCCGGGAGGCTCGGAACTAAGAGTGATGGCATGAAATGTAAGATATCGCTCCATTTCCAAAAAGACCCTTCCGCTCACCGCCTGTCCCCTGGCTCAGCAGTCCAAACTCAGGCGGCCATTTGGAGCGTTTTTTTGGAACCAGCAGATTCTCTAACCTCGGGTGACCGCGACGCGTTCACCCGAGGTTAGAGAATCTGGAGCCGGACGGGCCAGGAGAAGGCCTGGGTGTTCCAGGGACTCTCTGCGTGGGAGAAAAACGGGGCTCCCGACAAGCACCTGAGTCATCTGCTCACATCTGTCTGGGACCTCCGGAACTGACAGACCTTTGAAGATATTCAGTAGGAGTTTTGAGCGCCCTTTCTGCCTGAGGCTCACACTTCTGGTAACCCAGCAGACCTGGTGGAGTGTCAGAGATGGGCGGGCAGGCATTGTCTCAGCTGCTGTGCACGAAATCAAGATGTGCGCCCCCCTTTTGTCCAAGTGCGGCATTGCACCCTTGCGTAACTTTGCATCTGACTAAACGTGGGACCTGGAGACTGAGATCCCACTCAGGATTCGAACCAGTGTTCTTAGGGTTAGAAGCCAGGCGCCTTATCCCCAAGTATTCTCTCCAGCCCAGAAACTCCTTTTAATTCCTTATAAGCCTTATGAGCTGAAGAGTGGGCAGAAGGAATCGAGAACCTCAGACTTGGAAAGTGTACCTTGAGGCACGGAGTCGCCAGAAGGAGGCGCTTGAGAACCTTCCTGACAACACGGTGGATGCAGGTGTGGTGATGGACCACAACAAGGGCAAGGTATGGAAAAATCGCCAGTACGTCATTTCTTCATTGAGTCACACTTGCAAAACATCGCAAAGCCAAAATAACAAAAAGAAAAAAGAAGGGAAGGAAGGAAGGAAGGAAGGAAGAAGGAAGGAAGAAAAGAAAGGAAGAAAGGAAAGGAAGGAAGAAGGACAGACAGCAAAGACTCAAGCAAGCAAGCAACAGAGAAAGAAAGAAAAACTAAAATATACAATAAATGAAATGAATTACGATCGAAACAGACTGAAGCTTTGACTTTACATAGCCTAAATGCCGGGAATAGTTGTGTTTAAGCGATGACACACAACCCATTTGGCAAACGTCTATTAGGTCCTGCTAAGGAGACGACTCGATAATCTTTGAAAATTACAAAAACACTATGTGCTCTATCTTTGCAGGAGACACACAGATGGCTATGCAGGCCTTTGTCATGATAGAGAAAACTCAGTGCTGGTTTCAGAAACTTTCCAGCAGATCACCTGGGAAAGAAAAACACACAGACAAAGCCAGAGTCACCTGGTGTCATCACATGAAAAGTCGATATCACAGAAGCCCCCCTTTACTGATATCCAGAGAATGCTCGCTGGCACTTACTATGTATGTTAGGACATTAGAAGGATTTAATTCTGAGATTGACACTTCTTAGAAGTTATTCTAACATTTCCAGGAAACCAATTGTGAATAAGAACATGTTACAAGGGTTTGGCTGGAAGTTCAAGGCCAGACAGAGATGCCACAGTGAATTCTGTGTTAGCCCGGGCTACAGCCACTGCTACCCTGTACCCCCTCCAAAAATTATGTATGTATGTATTTATTTATGTATATATATCTGTGTGTGTGTGTGTGTGTGTGTGTGTTTGCGTGTGTGTGTATGTTTCTGTGTTGATGGATACACATTTACATATGGCCTTAAACCTAATCCTATTGAGATATATATAAAAATTTATATACATTCACATATAATTATATATGTTAGTATATGTATGTATTATGTATTATAAATAACGTATAAAAATCTATAATACATGTAATTATATTTTATACATGTCATATATGTAAATATATAATATATATTTATATATCTAATATATGTATAAATTTCCATGTATAGTCATATATGAACTCATATATTTACACATAAGTTTATATATAATTTAAATATATATTCATATGTGTATATATTCTGGGTGAGCGGGCAGTAAAAGAACACTGTTCCTCGCACCTCACGGAGTTCTCACTCTCCTTCCAGGATCCTGCACCGACACCCGAGCTCACTTCAGAAAACCTGAGTCCCTCTCGTCATCAACAACAATGACAGGCGAGACAGTGGTCCAAGTAATTGGACTCAGAGCCCCGGCAAGATTTTTCAATCTCTCTACCTTACTATTTCAAGCAGGGCCTTGGTCTCTAGCGGCCGGCTTCTAACCCCTCGAGGCCCTTTCCCGTCAACCCTCCACGATCTCCTTAGTTAGGCTGGGCCATTCCTAGGAAAACACACCCTCTGTGACCTGTTTGTTCATTTTTCAGACATCCCCTCTTCCGGGAGGCTCGGAACTAAGAGTGATGGCATGAAATGTAAGATATCGCTCCATTTCCAAAAAGACCCTTCCGCTCACCGCCTGTCCCCTGGCTCAGCAGTCCAAACTCAGGCGGCCATTTGGAGCGTTTTTTTGGAATCTGGAGCCGGACGGGCCAGGAGAAGGCCTGGGTGTTCCAGGGACTCTCTGCGTGGGAGAAAAACGGGGCTCCCGACAAGCACCTGAGTCATCTGCTCACATCTGTCTGGGACCTCCGGAACTGACAGACCTTTGAAGATATTCAGTAGGAGTTTTGAGCGCCCTTTCTGCCTGAGGCTCACACTTCTGGTAACCCAGCAGACCTGGTGGAGTGTCAGAGATGGGCGGGCAGGCATTGTCTCAGCTGCTGTGCACGAAATCAAGATGTGCGCGCCCCCTTGTGTCCAAGTGCGGCATTGCACCCTTGCGTAACTTTGCATCTGACTAAACGTGGGACCTGGAGACTGAGATCCCACTCAGGATTCGAACCAGTGTTCTTAGGGTTAGAAGCCAGGCGCCTTATCCCCTAAGTATTCTCTCCAGCCCAGAAACTCCTTTTAATTCCTTATAAGCCTTATGAGCTGAAGAGTGGGCAGAAGGAATCGAGAACCTCAGACTTGGAAAGTGTACCTTGAGGCACGGAGTCGCCAGAAGGAGGCGCTTGAGAACCTTCCTGACAACACGGTGGATGCAGGTGTGGTGATGGACCACAACAAGGGCAAGGTATGGAAAAATCGCCAGTACGTCATTTCTTCATTGAGTCACACTTGCAAAACATCGCAAAGCCAAAATAACAAAAAGAAAAAGAAGGGAAGGAAGGAAGGAAAAGAAAGGAAGGAAGAAAGGAAAGGAAGGAAGAAGGACAGACAGCAAAGACTCAAGCAAGCAAGCAACAGAGAAAGAAAGAAAAACTAAAATATACAATAAATGAAATGAATTACGATCGAAACAGACTGAAGCTTTGACTTTACATAGCCTAAATGCCGGGAATAGTTGTAAGCGAAGCGATGACACACAACCCATTTGGCAAACGTCTATTAGGTCCTGCTAAGGAGACGACTCGATAATCTTTGAAAATTACAAAAAACACTATGTGCTCTATCTTTGCAGGAGACACACAGATGGCTATGCAGGCCTTTGTCATGATAGAGAAAAACTCAGTGCTGGTTTCAGAAACTTTCCAGCAGATCACCTGGGAAAGAAAATAACACAGACACAAAGCCAGAGTCACCTGGTGTCATCACATGAAAAGTCGATATCACAGAAGCCTCCCTTTACTGATATCCAGAGAATGCTCGCTGGCACTTACTATGTATGTTAGGACATTAGAAGGATTTAATTCTGAGATTGACACTTCTTAGAAGTTATTCTAACATTTCCAGGAAACCAATTGTGAATAAGAACATGTTACAAGGGTTTGGCTGGAAGTTCAAGGCCAGACAGAGATGCCACAGTGAATTCTGTGTTAGCCCGGCTACAGCCACTGCTACCCTGTACCCTCCAAAAAAATTATGTATGTATGTATTTATGTATATATATCTGTGTGTGTGTGTGTGTGTGTGTGTGTGTGTGTATGTTTCTGTGTTGATGGATACACATTTACATATGGCCTTAAACCTAATCCTATTGAGATATATATAAAAATTTATATACATTCACATATAATTATATATGTTAGTATATGTATGTATTATGTATTATAAATAACGTATAAAAATCTATAATACATGTAATTATATTTTATACATGTCATATATGTAAATATATAATATATATTTATATATCTAATATATGTATAAATTTCCATGTATAGTCATATATGAACTCATATATTTACACATAAGTTTATATATAATTTAAATATATATTCATATGTGTATATATTCTGGGTGAGCGGGCAGTAAAAGAACACTGTTCCTCGCACTCACGGAGTTCTCACTCTCCTTCCAGGATCCTGCACCGACACCCGAGCTCACTTCAGAAAACCTGAGTCCCTCTCGTCATCAACGACAATGACAGGCGAGACAGTGGTCCAAGTAATTGGACTCAGAGCCCCGGGAAGATTTTTAAATCTCTACCTTACTATTTCAAGCAGGGCCTTGGTCTCTAGCGGCCGGCTTTAACCCCTCGAGGCCCTTTCCCCACAACCTCCACGATCTCCTTAGTTAGGCTGGGCCATTCCTAGGAAAACACACCCTCTGTGACCTGTTTGTTCATTTTTCAGACATCCCCCTTCCGGGAGGCTCGGAACTAAGAGTGATGGCATGAAATGTAAGATATCGCTCCATTTCCAAAAAGACCCTTCCACTCACCGCCTGTCCCCTGGCTCAGCAGTCCAAACTCAGGCGGCCATTTGGAGCGTTTTTTTGGAACCAGCAGATTCTCTAACCTCGTTCACCTGACGGTTCACCCGAGGTTAAGAATCTGGAGCCGGACGGGCCAGGAGAAGGCCTGGGTGTTCCAGGGACTCTCTGCGTGGGGAGAAAACGGGGCTCCCGACAAGCACCTGAGTCATCTGCTCACATCTGTCTGGGACCTCCGGAACTGACAGACCTTTGAAGATATTCAGTAGGAGTTTTGAGCGCCCTTTCTGCCTGAGGCTCACACTTCTGGTAACCCAGCAGACCTGGTGGAGTGTCAGAGATGGGCGGGCAGGGCATTGTCTCAGCTGCTGTGCACGAAATCAAGATGTGCGCCCCCTTGTGTCCAAGTGCGGCATTGCACCCTTGCGTAACTTTGCATCTGACTAAACGTGGGACCTGGAGACTGAGATCCCACTCAGGATTCGAACCAGTGTTCTTAGGGTTAGAAGCCAGGCGCCTTATCCCCAAAGTATTCTCTCCAGCCCAGAAACTCCTTTTAATTCCTTTTAAGCCTTATGAGCTGAAGAGTGGGCAGAAGGAATCGAGAAACCTCAGACTTGGAAAGTGTACCTTGAGGCACGGAGTCGCCAGAAGGAGGCGCTTGAGAACCTTCCTGACAACACGGTGGATGCAGGTGTGGTGATGGACCACAACAAGGGCAAGGTATGGAAAAATCGCCAGTACGTCATTTCTTCATTGAGTCACACTTGCAAAACATCGCAAAGCCAAAATAACAAAAAGAAAAAAGAAGGGAAGGAAGGAAGGAAGGAAGGAAGGAAGGAAAGGAAGGAAGGAAGGAAAGGAAGGAAAAGAAAGGAAGGAAGAAAGGAAAGGAAGGAAGAAGGACAGACAGCAAAGACTCAAGCAAGCAAGCAACAGAGAAAGAAAGAAAAACTAAAATATACAATAAATGAAATGAATTACGATCGAAACAGACTGAAGCTTTGACTTTACATAGCCTAAATGCCGGGAATAGTTGTAAGCGAAGCGATGACACACAACCCATTTGGCAAATGTCTATTAGGTCCTGCTAAGGAGACAACTCGATAATCTTTGAAAATTACAAAAAACACTATGTGCTCTATCTTTGCAGGAGACACACAGATGGCTATGCAGGCCTTTGTCATGATAGAGAAAACTCAGTGCTGGTTTCAGAAACTTTCCAGCAGATCACCTGGGAAAGAAAATAACACAGACACAAAGCCAGAGTCACCTGGTGTCATCACATGAAAAGTCGATATCACAGAAGCCTCCCTTTTACTGATATCCAGAGAATGCTCGCTGGCACTTACTATGTATGTTAGGACATTAGAAGGATTTAATTCTGAGATTGACACTTCTTAGAAGTTATTCTAACATTTCCAGGAAACCAATTGTGAATAAGAACATGTTACAAGGGTTTGGCTGGAAGTTCAAGGCCAGACAGAGATGCCACAGTGAATTCTGTGTTAGCCCGGGCTACAGCCACTGCTACCCTGTACCCCCTCCAAAAATTATGTATGTATGTATTTATTTATGTATATATCTGTGTGTGTGTGTGTGTGTGTGTGTATGTTTCTGTGTTGATGGATACACATTTACATATGGCCTTAAACCTAATCCTATTGAGATATATATAAAAATTTATATACATTCACATATAATTATATATGTTAGTATATGTATGTATTATGTATTATAAATAACGTATAAAAATCTATAATACATGTAATTATATTTTATACATGTCATATATGTAAATATATAATATATATTTATATATATCTAATATATGTATAAATTTCATGTATAGTCATATATGAACTCATATATTTACACATAAGTTTATATATCATTTAAATATATATTCATATGTGTATATATTCTGGGTGAGCGGGCAGTAAAAGAACACTGTTCCTCGCACCTCACGGAGTTCTCACTCTCCTTCCAGGGTCCTGCACCGACACCCGAGCTCACTTCAGAAAACCTGAGTCCCTCTCGTCATCAACGACAATGACAGGCGAGACAGTGGTCCAAGTAATTGACTCAGAGCCCCGGGAAGATTTTTAAATCTCTCTACCTTACTATTTCAAGCAGGGCCTTGGTCTCTAGCGGCGGCTTTCTAACCCCTCGAGGCCCTTTCCTTCAACCCTCCACGATCTCCTTAGTTAGGCTGGGCCATTCCTAGGAAAACACACCCTCTGTGACCTGTTTGTTCATTTTTCAGACATCCCCCTTCCGGGAGGCTCGGAACTAAGAGTGATGGCATGAAATGTAAGATATCGCTCCATTTCCAAAAGACCCTTCCGCTCACCGCCTGTCCCCTGGCTCAGCAGTCCAAACTCAGGCGGCCATTTGGAGCGTTTTTTTTGGAACCAGCAGATTCTCTAACCTCGGGTGACCGCGACGCGTTCACCCGAGGTTAGAGAATCTGGAGCCGGACGGGCCAGGAGAAGGCCTGGGTGTTCCAGGGACTCTCTGCGTGGGAGAAAACGGGGCTCCCGACAAGCACCTGAGTCATCTGCTCACATCTGTCTGGGACCTCCGAACTGACAGACCTTTGAAGATATTCAGTAGGAGTTTTGAGCGCCCTTTCTGCCTGAGGCTCACACTTCTGGTAACCCAGCAGACCTGGTGGAGTGTCAGAGATGGGCGGGCAGGCATTGTCTCAGCTGCTGTGCACGAAATCAAGATGTGCGCGCCCCTTGTGTCCAAGTGCGGCATTGCACCCTTTGCGTAACTTTTCATCTGACTAAACGTGGGACCTGGAGACTGAGATCCCACTCAGGATTCGAACCAGTGTTCTTAGGGTTAGAAGCCAGGCGCCTTATCCCCTAAGTATTCTCTCCAGCCCAGAAACTCCTTTTAATTCCTTATAAGCCTTATGAGCTGAAGAGTGGGCAGAAGGAATCGAGAACCTCAGACTTGGAAAGTGTACCTTGAGGCACGGAGTCGCCAGAAGGAGGCGCTTGAGAACCTTCCTGACAACACGGTGGATGCAGGTGTGGTGATGGACCACAACAAGGGCAAGGTATGGAAAAATCGCCAGTACATTTCTTCATTGAGTCACACTTGCAAAACATCGCAAAGCCAAAATAACAAAAAGAAAAAAGAAGGGAAGGAAGGAAGGAAGGAAGGAAGGAAAAGAAAGGAAGGAAGAAAGGAAAGGAAGGAAGAAGGACAGACAGCAAAGACTCAAGCAAGCAAGCAACAGAGAAAGAAAGAAAAACTAAAATATACAATAAATGAAATGAATTACGATCGAAACAGACTGAAGCTTTGACTTTACATAGCCTAAATGCCGGGAATAGTTTTAAGCGAAGCGATGACACACAACCCATTTGGCAAACGTCTATTAGGTCCTGCTAAGGAGACGACTCGATAATCTTTGAAAATTACAAAAACACACTATGTGCTCTATCTTTGCAGGAGACACACAGATGGCTATGCAGGCCTTTGTCATGATAGAGAAAACTCAGTGCTGGTTTCAGAAACTTTCCAGCAGATCACCTGGGAAAGAAAATAACACAGACACAAAGCCAGAGTCACCTGGTGTCATCACATCAAAAGTCAATATCACAGAAGCCTCCCTTTACTGATATCCAGAGAATGCTCGCTGGCACTTATTATGTATGTTAGGACATTAGAAGGATTTAATTCTGAGATTGACACTTCTTAGAAGTTATTCTAACATTTCAAGGAAACCAATTGTGAATAAGAACATGTTACAAGGGTTTTGCTGGAAGTTCAAGGCCAGACAGAGATGCCACAGTGAATTCTGTGTTAGCCCGGCTACAGCCACTGCTACCCTGTACCCTCCAAAAATTATGTATGTATGTATTTATGTATGTATATATATATATATATATATATATATATATATATATATATATATCTGTGTGTGTGTGTGTGTGTTTGTGTGTATGTTTCTGTGTTGATGGATACACATTTACATATGGCCTTAAACCTAATCCTATTGAGATATATATAAAAATTTATATACATTCACATATAATTATATATGTTAGTATATGTATGTATTATGTATTATAAATAACGTATAAAAATCTATAATACATGTAATTATATTTTATACATGTCATATATGTAAATATATAATATATATTTATATATCTAAAATATGTATTCATTTCCATGTATAGTCATATATGAACTCATATATTTACACATAAGTTTATATGTAATTTAAATATATATTCATATGTGTATATATTCTGGGTGAGCTGGCAGTAAAAGAACACTGTTCCGGGGTAAGATGGCGGCATAGGAGCCACCCCAAACCGGATCAGGCAGAGAATCAAGAAAACTACACTCATCTGTGGAAGAGAGCAGAATATTTTCTCCAGGAAATAGCGCAAAAGCAAAAGACAGCCAGAAACCCACTGTGGAGAGTGCGGCCCCGCAGCTCGCTCCCCAAGGCCCGCCGCCGCCGTGGACTCCCAGCCGCGGACTCCCAGCCGCGGGCTCCCAGCCGCTGGCTCCCCATCCGCGGGCTCCCATCCGCGGGCTCCTCATCCGTGGGCTCCCAGCGGCTCCGCACCACCCCAAGAGTGTAGAGAGCTGCGAGGTGCCGCGCTAAAAAGATGGCACTGGCTTCCGGCTTCCGCCTTCCGCCTTCCCGATGGCAAGTGCTCTCCTGGATAAACAATTCCTTATTTGGCTTGGGCCGTGATCTATGCTTGCTTCCGCATATGTGGACCTATCTGCATTCACCACGTGGCTTACCAGGGTTGGCTGTTCAAGGCTTCTTAAGCTTTGGGCGGGCTTGTCCCGGGAGTAGTGAGGCAGTGTGTGAGTGAGTCAGTGAGTCAGTGAGTCAGTGAGGAGTCGGGCAGTCAGTGAGTGAGTGAGTGAGTGAGTGGTGGTGAGTGAGTGAGTCAGTGAGTGAGTGAGTGAGTCAGTCAGTCAGTCAGTCAGTCAGAAGATTGTTCAAGGTTCCTGAATAAACTGCTGAAAGAAGAGTCCGAGTGTTGCGTCTTCCTTGCTGGTCGAGGCGGACGCGACAAGTGGTGGCCCGTGCGGGGAACTCAGAACTTGAAGGGCAGCAGCTGGTAAGTTCCAGGTAAGTGGACAAAAAGGGTAAAGGCAAGTTCTCCGGTAGAGAGATGATAAGGTCCCATAGCAAAATGGGCAATACATCTTCCAGTATTAGGGTTAAAAGGCGCCACACAATAAGGTTTCCTAGAGGAAACGCAGTGAGAAGATTTCTTAAGAATGATAGCCGGCCAATTAATGTATATTTGTTCGTGTGTCTTATTAGTGTATAAAAGTTGGTTAACCTCATGTGGTGTATTTGTGTTGTAGTGTGTCTAATCATATTACATAAGGAAAACGAGAATGATTCAGAAGCAGTTAAAAAAAAAAATTTAGAGGAGGTAAGAGTAGAGCGCTCGAGTAAAACATCTAAAAGAAAAAGTAAGGTTCCTGAATAAACTGTTGAAAGAAGAGTCCGAAGAGGGACTCAGAACTTTCTGCAGTCAGGGCAGTAGTAAGGTTCCTGAATAAACTGTTGAAAGAAGAGTCCGAAGAGGGACTCAGAACTTTCTGCAGTCAGGGCAGTGCACTGGTAAGTTCCCAGGTAAGGTGGGAATCCAGCGACAAAAGCGGGGATTTTGCTCTTCTCGGTAGAAAAGAGGGAGCATGAAAGTTCCCAGGTAAGGTGGGAATCCGCGACAAAAGCGGGAATTTTGCTCCTCTCGGTAGAAAAAGAGGGAGCAGGAAGGGTTCATGTGTAGCGAACCAAAGTAAAAGTTTTAAAGAATTTTTTGCAAGTGTAGCCATGGGCGCTTCTCACTCGCACCCAATTTTTGGCTCTGAATGAGCTGCTTCGTTCAAAAAAACTTAAAGATAAAGGGGAGTACCCTGGAGAGGTTCCTGGAGGAATGTGATGCCATAGCCCCTTGGTTTGCGCGCGCTCTGGAAGTCTTACAATCCCTTCATGGGAAAAATTGGGCGATTTTGCAGCAGACCAAGGCACACTTAAGGGCGGGTAAAATCGATCTGGAGGTTAGTGAGGAACTGCCTCGAGGAAGAAAGGTCGAAATAGGCAAACAATGAAAAAGAGGCAAAAACAAAGAACAACTTATATCCAACACTTGAGCTAGAAGATTCAGAGTCTACGGATTCTAAAGAAGAGCTGCAGGCTCTCATATAACAAATGAAAAGATCAAAATTATGCTAAGTGCAGACAGTATTGAACTTCGAGGCTTGTCTTATGAGCTTTCTAAGGGGAAGGAAAGACTGCAGAGGACTTTGTTGGAACTGGGCTACTGGCATAAGGGATGGCTACGTTCTGCTATCCAGGCCCAGAAAGTTTGATCAAGGTTAAATTTGTAATGGACTGATGTGCTTGGCTAAAGATATTGGACTGAGATTTTAAGATTTTAAGTTGAAAAACCTCAAGCAAGTTAAAAGCAGAGGCACTGAGACGGTTTTAGGTTACTGAAGCTGCTATTGTCAACGCATTAGCAATCTTAAGGAAGGTGGAAGGAAGGTGGCCTGACTTGATTTACATTAAAACAATGGAGAGGATGCCTGAGGAAAGACTGTAAAAAAATGCAAATTCTTGGAAAGAGCTGACTGGAGAAGGAACCTGCTTTTCAAGGCTATATTGAACTTGAACTGCAGAAGTTTGATGACTGCTGATGGTGGTTGAGTTTTTGCATTGTTTTAGTTTCTCCTTGCTAATGTTGTTAAAAGACCTTGGATTATACTAGGGCTGCAAATTTATCCAGATTTTTGTCTAGTTTTCTATTACAGAATTGGTCGCTTGAATTTGAAGATACCTTAAGAGAACTGAGACTGGCAGTAGTTAATGTGAATTCTGCCCGCATGGACCTCTCCTTTGCCTCTGGATTGTCATCTTGGCTGATCTCCACTATGAATCATCTGAAGGAATGGGCGGGTTTGGGGGCTTTAGCAGGCCTTCTGTTACCGGTCTCTCTGGTTTGCTTGTGGTGTCTGTGTAAAATCAGGGTCACACAATGACGGGATGCAGCTATGATCATTCAAGCCTTTACTGCCATAGAGGCTGCACAGTCCCCTAAGTCTGGCTGGCTACAATTAAAAGTTAATCTTCTTCCTGCTCAGGTTGCGAGGCTAAGCACTGCACTCTGGGTTAGCCCTAAAACTCCAGAGAAGAGCATGTTTGATTGCATGCGGGTTGATGCCCCAGATCCCGCCTCTGAGAAAAAGGCATCAGGTTTGCAAAAATACGCATCATCAGAGATCAGACCTCTACTCTTACCTGTGGCTTGTTTTAAAACATAAAAGGGGGAACTGTAGAGAGCTGAGAGGTGCCGCGCCTTAAAGATGGCGCTGGCTTCCGCCTTCCGCCTTCCCGATGGCAAGTGCTCTCCTGGATAAACAAGTCCTTATTTGGCTTGGGCCGTGATCTAGGCTTGCTTCCGCATATGTGGACCTATCTGCATTCACCACGTGGCTTACCAGGGTTGGCTGTTCAAAGGCTTCTTAAGCTTTGGGCGGGCTTGTCCCGGAGTAGTGAGGCAGTGTGTGAGTGAGTCAGTGAGTGAGTGAGTCAGTGAGGGAGTCGGGCAGTCAGTGAGTGAGTGAGTGAGTGAGTGAGTGAGTCAGTCAGTCAGTCAGTCAGTCAGAAGATTGTTCAAGGTTCCTGAATAAACTGCTGAAAGAAGAGTCCGAGTGTTGCGTCTTCCTTGCTGGTCGAGGCGGACGTGACACAAGAGCACCCCAGCAACTTCACTTCACTCAGCCGGTTCCCCAACGGATCGGCACCAAGACTCCCACTCTCGATCCAAAGCTTCCAACCAGGTCAGCTAAGCCCCCGCTGAGCTTCCGCTGCAAACGCCGCCCGAACAAACAAACAAAAAAAGGGACTTTTCAACCTCATCAGTCTCCTCACAGAGCCCAGAAATCAAAGAAAAATCTGCAGAGCTACTGAAAGAGACACACACCGTGAGTTGCTGCAGGCTTCCTGAATTCGCCCATCCCCATTCATCAGCTCCCCAGGGAATTGGTAGAATCGAACAACAACCAGTGGCAAATTTGAACCACATCGTCAACACTGGCCCCAGCTGACCTGACCCAAGCTCCACAGCCCAGGTAACGAGGTGGGCATCCAGCATTGGTGAGTTAAAAAGCCACACCAAAAGATAACAAAGGCCTGCATTGGAAGTGCTAACCACTCTTTCCAGGTCAAGGCAGGGTATGTATTACATATTTGTGGGTGGCTTTACCATTTTCAAATAAGCTGAATGTGAGGGGTTGAATATTGCTATCTGTACTACTTATAGATTTAAAGGGCCTTTATCTTTTGCTTCAGTTATTATTGAGGACAGGGTCTGATTCCCAAGCTGACAGGACTAAGGGAGTGGACCATCACATGCCCTTAGGGATTTTAACCCTATAGGACTGGTTGTCTCAATTCTCACACTTGTATACTCTGTGTTCATGTCAATTGAATGTGTATATTTTGCTCTGTTGAAGTTTAGAACTTGCATCGAAATTGTTCCACCAGTCCACTACAATAACTGCTTAACAAGCAAACTCAACAGCTAGAGTACTTCTACTTAAGTACAAGTGCTACACTTGACACCTTAAACCCATATCCTAAAATAATATAAAGGTGGATCACAACACCTAAGAACACTGAAGATAAATAGGAAACCTAAGCATCAAAGCAATCCAGGATGCAAAAGTCACTACATTATAATACAAGAAACACAAAGAATCAAGACAATGCAATTCCACCAAAAATTGCAAATCCATCAGATAGATCCAACAATGAGACTGTTTTAGATGAAATTCTGACAAAGATTTCAAGGGAATGATGATATCTATGCTCAAAGGAATGAAAGAAGAAATGAAAGCAATCCGAGAAGAAAACAAAGGAATTAGAGAAGAAAACAAATTGTTGAAGGAGATTACAGAGAAACAGTTTAATGAAATAAAAAGGTCATTAGAGGACATGAACAAGGAAATAGAACTACTGAAGAAAAACCAGGCTGAAATCTTAACATTGAAGAACACAGTCAGTGAAATAAAAAACTCTGTGGAAAGTCTCACTAGTAGAATGGATGAGGAGAGGACAGAATACCCAAGCTAGAAGACGAGGTGGCAGATCTATCACAGTCCAACAAAGAGAAAGACAAGCTAATAGAAAGGTATGAATGGGAACTCCAAGACATGAGGGACACTATGAAAAGATCAAACATAAGAATTCAAGGTATAGCAGAAGGGAAGAATTTCAATCCAGAGGCTTAGTAGGTGTTTTCCATAAAATCATAGAAGAAAATTTTCCCCAAATTGGGAAAGAAATGCCAATGCAGATACAAGAAGCATTTAGAACACCAAACAGACAAAACCTAGAAAGAACCTCTTCTCGCCATGTTATAATTAAACTACTAAATACACAAACCAAAGAAAGTATACTGAAAGCAGTTAGAGAGAAAAAGCAAATGACATTT
>JAEOAD010001826.1:0-15702 GCA_036365145.1 Orientallactaga sibirica | reverse complement strand
TTAAATAAGATATCCCATTAGGATGTAGGTCATCTTTCTCTGAGCTAGCTTTTCCTTTTCTTTTTTAATATATTTTTAAAATATTTTATTTATTTGGTTCAGAGAGAATGAGGGAAAGAGAGAGGGAAAGCTTGCACCTCCAGTGCAGGGTATCCAGGAATTATGGACCTAGGGACGCAGGGCACTTCAGTCAGGAAGGTGGAGCCAGGGACCTGCTTCTGCAGCAAGCTCACAGGGTCCAAACAGCCCCAGACCAGCTGCAGTGGGACCTATTGGGACCAGATACTGGGCAGAGCTGGGGAACAGGGATATGGCCTAGTCACTACGTGCTGCAAGCACCCTCCTTCGCAGGGTATCTGGGAATTGGGTACCTAGGGAAACTTCAGCCATGAAGGGGGAGGAACGGGCCGACTGCCATAGCAAATTCTCAGGGTCTAAGTAGCAACAAGCCAGTGAAGGGGCACTACAGGGACCAGTAGGAGGAGCTGGGGAACAGGGAACTCTGGAACTCTGTGTCCTGAACGCACCCTCTTGGGCAGGGTATATGGGAGTTGGGGACCCAAAGGCACTGCAATAAGGAAGCCCTCTTTTCTTTAACTATTTTATTTATTTATTTGAGAGGGAGGGAAAGAGGGAGAGAAAGAGAGAGAATAGGCATGCCAAGGTCTCCAGCCACTGCAAGTGAACTCCATAGGCATGAGCCACCTGGTCCATCTGGTTTTACGTGGGACCTGGAGAACTGAACTGGATGCTTATGCTTTGTAGTCAGTGCCCTAACCACTAATCCATCTGTCCATCCCATGCCCTTGCATTCTTGATGAGCAAATGCTCAGTAAAAGTTCAATGCTTGTGAAATCTTTCATGATTTGATTTTCTCTAGATGCTTTAAAAAAGTTATTTACTTATTTGTGAGCAGAGAGAGATAGAAGAGAGAGAGAAAGAGAGGGAGGGGGGAGAGTATGTGCACCAGAGCCTCTAGCTGCTGCAAATGAACTCCATATACATGCACCACCTCATGCATCCAGGCTTACTTTGGTCCTGGGGAATCAAACCTGAGCTTTTAGGCTTTTCAGGCAAGTGCCATAACCACTTAGCAATCCCTCTAGCCCTCTTGAGCTCTAATTTTCTGACAGCATGTGTTTATAAGGATGGTAGCAGTCTATCTTCTTCGTGTTATCACACAGTACTGCATACAGATGCATCAGAAAAAAAAAAGAAATGTTTAACTCATTTTAAGTGGAAGTGGACAGCCAAGGATGATATATGGAGATGATGTTCTCACTGACACAAGTCCCAAGTTGACCTGGAAACAGGAAAAGGAAAAAGCATATTGAACAAAATATATTGAAGATGCTTCCTGTTGTAATTAATGTCTGTGTCAGGGTCTATCTGTCTGTCTTATAAATCCACTATATATAGAGAGAGATTTCCACTCTGATAAATTAATGTAGACTAAAGGCCCCACCCCATAGATGCCCCATAGAAAATGACTTTATTTTATTTTTTAATTTGAATTTTTAAATTTTTCAAGGCAGTGTCTCACTCTAGCTAAGAATGGCCTGGAATTCACTGCACAGTCTCAGGCTGGCCTCAAACTCACTGTGATATTCCTATCTCTGCCTCCCATGTGCTGGGATTAAAGGTGTGTGCCACTATGCCCAGCATTTCTTTCCTTTTTTTACATTTTCATATTTTATTTATTATTTTTCTGTGAGAGGCAGGAAGAGCGACAGACAGAATGGGCGCGCCAGGTCCTCCAGCACATGTGAATGAACTCCAGATGCATGTGCTACCTTGTTCATATGGCTTCACATGGGTTGTGGGGATCTAACTCTGGTCAGATGAATGTAGATTTTATTTGCAGTGGCTGGAATCCCTGGTGTGTCCATTCTCTCTCTCTCTCTCTCTCTCTCTCTCTCTCTCTCCCTCCCTCCCTCCCTCCTTGCAAATAAAAAGGCATTTAATTTTGGTCCACGAGGACATAGTGTTTACGAAGTACATACCTGTTTACACACATACAAATATGTATGTAAGTATACACACACATGCTTGTACTCACCCATTTGAATCTCTCTGTGATTTATTGAATTTGGGCCTCTGGCCACTGTAAACAAACTCCAGATCCATGTGCCACTTTGTGCATCTGGTTTGCCACAGGTGCTGGGGAATCATATCTGGGTTCTTAGGTTTCACAGGTGAATGCCTCTGTCGCGTCCGCCTCGACCAGCAAGGAAGACGCAACACTCGGACTCTTTTTTAAGCTGTTTATTCAGGAACCTTGAACAATCTTTTGACCCCTTAAACAATCTTCTGACTGACTGACTGACTGACTGACTGACTCACTCACTGACTGCCTGCCTCACTCACTCACTCACTCACTCACTCACTGATTGATTCACTCCCTCACTCACTGACTCCCTCACTTCACTGACTGCCTCCCTCACTCACTCACTCACTCACTCACTCACTGCCCGACTCATTGCCTCACTACTCCCGGGACAAGCCCGCCCAAAGCTTAAGAAGCCTTTGAACAGCCAACCCTGGTGTGCCACGTGGTGAATGCAGATAGGTCCACATATGCGGAAGCAAGCCTAGATCACGGCCCAAGCCAAATAAGGACTTGTTTATCCAGGAGAGCACTCGCCATCGGGAAGGCGGAAGGCGAAAGCCAGTGCCATCTTTAAGGCGCGGCACCTCGCAGCTCTCTACAGTTCCCCCTTTTATGTTTTAAAACAAGCCACAGGTAAGAGTAGAGGTCTGATCTCTGATGATGTGTATTTTTGTAACCCTGATGTCTTTTTCTCAGAGGCGGGATCTGGGGCATTAACCCGCATGCAATCAAACATGCTCTTCTCTGGAGTTTTAGGGCTAACCCAGAGTGCAGTGCTTAGCCTCGCAACCTGAGCAGAAAGAAGATTAACTTTTAGTTGTAGCCAGCCAGACTTAGGGGGACTGTGCAGCCTCTATGGCAGTAAAGGCTTGAATGATCATAGCTGCATCCCATCATTGTGTGACCCTGATTTTACATAGACACCACAAGCAAACCAAAGAGACCAGTAACAGAAGGCCTGCTAAAGAGCACCCAAACCCGCCCATTCCTTCAGATGATTCATAGCGGAGATCAGCCAAGATGACAATCCAGATGCAAAAGAGAGGTCCATGCGGGTAGAATTTACATAAACTACAGCCAGTCTCAGTTCTCTTAAGGTATCTTCAAATTCAAGCGACCAATTCTGTAATAGAAAACTAGACAAAAATCTGGATAAATTTGTAGCCCTAGTATAATCCAAGGTCTTTTAACAACATTAGCAAGGAGAAACTAAAACAATGCAAAAACTTAACCACCATCAGCAGTCATCAATTTGCATTTTTTACAGTCTTTTCTCAGGCATCCTCTCCATTGTTTTAATGTAAATCAAGTCAGGCCACCTTTCTTTTACCTTCCTTAAGATTGTTAATGCGTTGACAATAGCAGCTTCAGTAACCTAAAACCTCAGTGTTTCTGTTTTTACCTTGCTTGAGATTTTTCAACTTAAAATTTTAAAATCTCAGTCCGATATCTTTAGCCAAGCACATCAGTCTATTACAAATTTAACCTTGATTAAACTTTTTGGGCCTGGATAGCAGAACGTAGCCATCCCTTATGCCAGTAGCCCAGTTCCAACAAAGTCCTCTGCAGTTTTTTCTTCCCCTTTGAAAGCTCATAAGACAAGCCTCGAAGTTCAATACTGTCTGCACTTAGTATAATTTTGATCTTTTTATTTGTTTTATGAGAGCCTGCAGCTCTTTTTTAGAATCCGTAGACTCTGAATCTTCTAGCTCAAGTGTTGGATATAAGTTGTTTTTTGTTTTTGCCTCTTTTTTATTGTTTGTCTATTTCGACCTTTTTTTTTTTGAGGCAGTTTCTCACTAACCTCTAGATCGATTTTACCCCGCCCTTAAGCGTGCCTTGGTCTGTTGTAAAATCAAGATCTTCGCCCAAATTTTTCCATGAAGGGATTGTAAGACTTTCAGAGCACGCAAACCAAGGGGCTATGGCATCACATTTCTCCAGGAACCTCTCCAGGGTACTCCCCTTTATCTTTAAGTTTTTTGAACGAAGCAGCTCATTCAGAGCCAAAAAATTGGGTGCGAGTGAGAAGCGCCCATGGCTAATTTTGCAAAAAATTCTTTTAAAACTTTTATTTTTGGTTCGCTACACCTCGAACTCTTCCTGCTCCCTCTTTTTCTACCGAGAGGAGCAAAATTCCCCGCTTTTGTCGCGGATTCCCACCTTACCTGGGAACTTTCCTGCTCCCTCTTTTTCTACCGAGAAGAGCAAAATCCCGCTTTTGTCAGCGGTTTCCACCTTACCTGGGAACTTACCAGTGCACTGCCCTGACTGCAGAAAGTTTTGAGTCCCTCTTCGGACTCTTCTTTCAACAGTTTATTCAGGAACCTTACTTTTTCTTTTAGATGTTTTACTCGAGCGTTCTTCTCTCACCTCCTCTAAAATTTTTTTTTTAACTGCTTCTGAATCATTCTCGTTTGCCCTATGTAATATGACTAGACACACTACAACACAAATACACCACATGAGGTTAACCAACTTTTATATACTAATAAGACACACGAACAAATATACATTAATTGGCCGGCTATCATTCTTAAGAAATCTTCTCACTGCGTTTCCTCTAAGGAAACCTTATTGTGGCGCCTTTTAACCCTAATACTGGAAGATGTATTGCCCATTTTGCTATGGGACCTTATCGTCTCTCTACCGGAGAACTTGCCTTTACCCTTTTTGTCCACTTATCTGGAACTTACCAGCTAGCTGCCCTGCAAGTTCTGAGTTCCCGTCACGGCCACCATTTGTCGCGTCCGCCTCGACCAGCAAGGAAGACGCAACACTCGGACTCTTCTTTAAGCTGTTTATTCAGGAACCTTGAACAATCTTCTGACCCCTTAAACAATCTTCTGACTGACTGACTGACTGACTGACTCACTCACTCACTCACTGACTGCCTGCCTCACTCACTCACTCACTCACTCACTCACTCACTCACTGATTGATTCACTCCCTCACTCACTGACTCCCTCACTTCACTGACTGCCTCCCTCACTCACTCACTCACTCACTCACTCACTGCCCGACTCACTGCCTCACTACTCCCGGGACAAGCCCGCCCAAAGCTTAAGAAGCCTTTGAACAGCCAACCCTGGTGTGCCACGTGGTGAATGCAGATAGGTCCACATATGCGGAAGCAAGCCTAGATCACGGCCCAAGCCAAATAAGGACTTGTTTATCCAGGAGAGCACTCGCCATCGGGAAGGCGGAAGGCGAAAGCCAGTGCCATCTTTAAGGCGCGGCACCTCGCAGCTCTCTACATGCCTCAACTGCTAAGACATCACTCCAGCCCTGAGACTGTGTTCTTCTGTTATTACACTTGCTAATGCATTTCCAACACTCTCATATTGAAGAAGAGATTGTTGGGAGAACTCATTATCTGTATTAAATGTTCCATTCGTAGTATATTCTTTTATTTTTTAAAGAGAGAGAGAGAGAAAGTTGGCATGCCAGGGCTCAGTCACTGCAATTAAACTCCAGATGGGTGCACCGCCTTGTGTGCATGTGCATTCTTGCATGCATGGTCACCTTGGGCATCTGGCTAACGTGGCATCTGGAGAGTGAAACATGGGTGCTTAGGCTTCACAGGAAAGTGACTTAACTGCTAAGCCATCTCTCCACCCCAGTAAATTCTTTTTTTTTTTTTCATAGTTCAAAGGACACTGGCAGTTATGAGCCCTTTGCAAACACGAGGGAGATATTAGATACTGTTTGTGCCCTTGAATCGATTGGAGAGTAATTAGGGATGAAATCCAGGTTAACTGAGGACATCTGTGCTCTGTTGGTTGCACCATGCACGATGACATACATTCAATGTCTCAGTGTTCACACTGGTTCTCTGTGATTTTTTTTTTAATTTATTTTTTTTTTTTAGGTAGGGTGTCGCTCAAGCCTAGGTTGGCCTGGAATTCACTCTGTAGTCTCAAGCTGGCCTCAAACTCATGGTGAGCCTCCTACCTCTGCCTCCCACATTCTGGGATCCTGTTTTATTTATTTTTTTCTAAATGCTTTTTCAAAAATGTCTTACTCGTTTTATAACTGTTTCCGCAAACTGTATGGGAATCATATTTGCCTAATAAAATGAAAATAGCCAAATGCACAAGGTGGCACATTCATCTGGAGTTCGTTTGCAGTGGATGCAGGCCCTGGTGCACCTATTCTGTCTCTCTTCCACCCTCTCTCTCTACTTACAAGTAAAATAAATTAAAATATTTTTTAAAAAGAAAAGCCATGAGTTCAAGGCCACCTTGAGACTACACAGTGAATTCCAGGGGAACCTGGGCTAGAGTGAGACCCTATCTCACCCTCCCTGAAAAATATTAAAAATAAATAAAAATAAACATCTCATGGTAAGATGTGAGAGGATAGGATGAAATCACAGTGGGCTTTTGGTTAAACAGCTTTGTAAAATATTTGTATGTGAAGTTATATTTCAAAAGGAGCATTGTGTTTTCTTTCAGGCAGTGTAATAATAGATAATTCTATGCTACTGTCACTGTTTCTATGGACATGGTTTTTCTTGTTATTTTTTCATCCAAATAAAACTCAAGTGTTTACATGTAAGCTTCTTTATAAAAATATATATTTATAGCCATGTGTGGTGGCGCACACCTTTAATCTCAGCACTTGGGAGGCAGAGGTAGGAGTATCACTGTGAGTTTGAGGCCACCCTGAGTTTACATAGTGAATTCCAGGTCAGCCTGGGCTAGAATGAGACCTTACTTCAAAAACCAGATATATGTTAGAGGGGGGGGGGATGAATGAGTGTGCCAAGGCCTCTAGCCACTTGCTAGAGTACTCCAGATGCAAGCACCACCTTGTGCATAGAATCTGGCATTACATTGGTACTGGGGGTCAAACCTGTTTGCTTAGGATTTGCAGGCAAGGGCTTTAACCACTGAGCCCATCTCTCCAACCCCAAAGTATTTTTAAAAAGCAATTTTCTGTGTATAACTCCTGTGTTAGCAAAACTTCTGCCCTTTAGATACCAAAAAAGAAGACATTTTCACTCTTCTAAAGTTACCACAGATTTATCTTTTATGAGACATCTTTTGGAACCCTGTGTTCCTTTGCACAACACAATACATAATGAATCAAGGCACAATGAAAATTACAACAAAGCATGTCCTTAAGAGAAGGAGAGGGGTGGCAACACTAGGTTCCATATGGACAGGAAGAAGGTCACGGTGAGATTGGAAGAAAAAAAAGATAAAGGAACTCACACGCCCTGTAGAAATGAAGACTTGGGCTGAAATTTAGTTGTCTGGGAAAATAGATCTAGGGGCTGACGAGATGGCTCAGCAGTTGAGGCGCTTGCCTGCAAAGCCCAAGGACCCAAGTTCAACACCCCAGGAACCACATAAACTAGAGGCACAAAGTGGTGCAGGTGTCTGGAGGGCTTGGTGTACTCATTCTCTCTCTCTGTCTCTCTCTCTTTTTCTCTGTGTGTTTCTTTGTCTCAAAATAAATAAAAAATATTAGAAAAATTAGATGTATAATCATGCAAAAACTGCTATAATTGGAAATTTGAGTCAATGTTTGTTTTTAAAGAAGTTTGTATTAATTAGAGCATTATCTTTGGCTTGTGGTATTGATGGCTAATTGTATGCTGACAATAAAGTTAATGATGAATAACTGTATAATATATGTTATGTAAATATATATAATAAAATATAAAATATATAACAAATAAATATATAAAACATAATAGTTTGGGGGCCTCTGTGGTTGAATTGGGATTGAAGATTGTGATAATGTTTGTGGCTCAATGCTGTGGTGGTTTGAATGGCTGTCCCCCAGTAGGTTCAGGAGTTTTATTCAAGCTTATAATTTAGATCTCCAGCCACTGAGCTACAGGAGGTTTTACTGTGAACAGAGCCTAGGGCCTCTCAGCCGCTGTGAACAAACTTCAGATGTGTGCACCCCCTGTGGGAAAGTGTGGCATTGCGCCCTCACTTCACTTTGCATCTGACTAAATGTGGGACCTGGAGATTGGAACCAGCATTCTTAGGCTTAGCAGGCAGGCGCCTTAACCGCTAAGCCATCTCTCCAGCCCGTGGGTTTTTTTGTTGTTGTTGAGGCAATCCCAACAGAATGGCTGTTTTATGTGTGTTAGAGGGAGAGAGAGAGAGAGAGAGAGAGAGAGAGAGAAGGAGAGAGAGAGAGAGAGGGGAGAGAGAGAGAGAGAGAGAGAGAGTGACAGCAAGAGAATTGATGTGTCAGTGCTTCCAGACACTGTAGTTGGATTCAAGATGTGTGCACCATCTTGTGCACATACACGACCTTGTATGTTTGTGTCACCTTTTGTGTCTGACTTATGTAGGATTTTAAAGGGTAAAATATGTGTCTTTGCGCTCTTGGACAAATGGATTAACCACTAAGCCATTTCTTCAACCCTAAAATTAATATGTTAATAAATAAGTGTATAAGATACTATTTAGTGCTGGAGAAATGGCTTGGCAGTTAAAGTGCTTGCTTGCAAAGCAAAAGGATACAGGCTTGATTCCCCAGGAACCACTTAAAGCCTGGTGCACAAGGTGAAACGTGTGTGGAGTTTGCTTGCAGTGGATGGAGACGAGGTGCACCCATTGTTGTTTAGGTTGGTTTAGCTGCACAGCTGTGGTATCCGTATTTTGGAGACTGAGGCAGGAGATTCTCCACATGTTAGAGGCCAACTTGGCCTATGTACCAAGACTTTTCATAATATTACCTACATGTATGAAAACTTCAATAAAGGAAGAAAAAGGAACTGAATTATGCCAACCAATCAAACACACATATACAATATACAGGGATACTGGTAAGGATTATAGTTTGAGAAAATAAGTGTTCATTTTTCTTTTAAAAATACTTTATTTAGGGGCTGGAGATATGACTTAGCATTAAGGCACCTGCCTGCTAAGCCTAAGAAGGCGGGTTCCAATCTCCAGGTCCCACGTTTAGCCAGATGCAGTGATGCACTTGCCCACAAGGTGGCGCACACATCTGCCATTCATTCACAGTAGTTGAGTGACTGCTGGTGCGCCGTTTCTTCTGTTTTCCTCTCCCTCTCTCTGTGTCTCTCTCCAAAAAAAACTTTATTTATTTATTTTTGTTTATTTATTTTATTTGTTTGCAAGCAGAGATCAATATAAGAGAATGGGCATGCCATTGATTCAAGCAACGGCAAACAAACTGGAGACACACGCACTACCAGGTCCACGTGGCTTTATGCGGGTCCTGGGGAATCAAACGTGCATCATTAAGCTTTGCACATTAGCGCCTTAACTGCTGAGCCATCTGTCCAGCCCATTTTTTCATATCAGATGTGCTTGTTGTTTTATATCAGTTGTATCTTAGAAGGGAAACTGTTATTTGTGGTTCTTTGGACAGCACATGTTTGGTTTTTAAGATTTTCCCCCTCCCTCCTTCCTTCCTTCTCTCCCTTCTTCCCTTTCTTCCTTTGTTCCATCCTTTCTTCCTTTCTCCCTTCCTCCGCCTTCCATTCCCCCCCTCTCTCTCTTGTTTCTCTTTTTCTCTCTTTAAAATTTGTTTATGAGAGAGAGGGAGAGAAAGAGAATAGCATGCTAGGCTGTCTAGCCACTGCAGTCAAACTCCAGGTGTTTGTGCCACTTGGTCACATGTGTGATCTTGTATGCATGCATCACCTTGTGCATCTTGATTTATGTGGATCCTGGGGAACCAAACTCGAGTCCTGAGACTATGCCATTGTGTGCCTTAACCACTGAGCAATCTCTCCAGCTCCATTCTTTTCACATATCCAGTGCGGGTTTAATTCCTCAGCCAACCACATCAAGCTAGAAAGGCATCTGATTGCAGTTGACAAGAGATCCCCATCAACCTACACACACACACACACACACACACACACACACACACACACACACACGAGAATACATAAAAGTGATTTTTAAAGCCGGGCGTGGTGGCACACACCTTTAATCCCAGCACTCAGGAGGCAGAGGTAGGAGGATCGCCTTAAATTCAAGGCCACCCTGAGACTATATAGTTAATTCCAGGTCAGCCGGGGCCAGAATGAGACCCTACCTTGAAAAACAAAAACAAAAATAACAAAAAAAAAGATTTTTAAAAGAAGCTGTAGTCAGTATCACAACACTGGCCTAGTATGCACAAAGTCCACAGTATTGTAGAAATAAACAACCAAATCTTCCCTTCACCTACATTTAGCAATTATAAAAACATCTACAACAGCTTCTAATTGAGAAGTTGTTTTTCTTACCTTGTATACTCTCCACAGAAGGGAAAAAATTCATCCTTTAAAATTCAAGATATTGTAAATAAGACTTATGTAAACATACTTTTTTGAATAATGGCACATTTAGAAGCTGTAGACTGTTACTAGAAAATTTTCTGTGCCTGGGATGGGATACCTTCCAGTGAGTTGTTGGCCGAGGAGGTCCTGGAAACCTCCAAAACATTAAAGGCGATTGCCAAAGCCCTTGGTTTCCCTTCAGAAACAGATAGTAAGACCTTATTGCTGAAGACATCTCTTGCCTGAGAGGCAAGGCCACTGAGAAAGCAAGCTGGTGCTGAGCAGAAAACCTTCTCCCTGTAGACCAGCCAACTGAAACCTGGAAAAGCTGCACTTCATGCAGCCGTATGGGACACAGAAGTCATCAGCAGTGAAAACAGGGAACACTGAATGTTCAAGTTTGGCCATACAGACCAAATGACTAAACTGGTGCAATAGTGGCATATCTGCTCTTGGGGTAAACCAAATGCTCCATAATTGGACTGAAGGCCCTCTCTATGGGAAGGAATACATACCTGGTACTGAAGAATCTAAGCAAAAGTCTATGGCAGGGGAGATCATGAGCCTTAGGGGTATAAAGCCTGCTCTTGTCTGACTAAATGTATATATTATTCCCACCAAGCTTCCCTGAAAGCACTTCACTTAATTTTCATATTCACATATTAACACTACTCTCACTTCTGGTTAGAGAAGCTTCTCTTTCAGATGGTGATGACCACTGGGATGACCCAAAGGCAACATAGTGCTGAGAAGAGGGATGGAGGAGTGCCCAGCACTGAAACACCTCTGTCACACCCTCCAAGGCTCAGGCACCATTGCAGAAGAGGGGCGGATAGAATGGAAGAGCCAAAGGAAGGGTACAACTCCTTACAATGCAACTGTCCAGACAGAAATTAGCCTTGATATCCATGACCTTGCAGTGCCTAGCAATACCTTCGCAAGACCCTCATAATAGAAGAAAAAGATGATGATATCAAATTAAAAGAGAAACTAATGGAGAGAGGGAAGGAATATGATGGAGATTGGAGTTCTAAAGGGGTATGGGGCAGGGGAGGAAAATATCATGCATTTTTGTATGTAAGTATAGAAGTTGTCAATAAAAAAATGAAAGCATTTGGTGGAGAGATGGCTTAATGGTCAAGGTGCTTGCCTGCAAAGCCTAAGGACCCATGTTCAATGCCCTAGAACTCATGTAAGCCAGATGCACAAGGTGGTGCATATGTGTGGAGTTTGTTTGCAGGGGTTAGAGGACCTGCAACATCCGTTCTGTCCCCCTCCTTTCACTCTGCTTCATTCTCTAAAATAAATCAATAAAAAGAAAACATTTTTTAAAAAGCCAATATCATGTATCTTCAGTCTTTCCATTTCCACTTTGTTTATTTCTCTCTCGCTCTCTTTTTAAAAAAAAAGTCACAAACTATTTTGTGTGGCATGCATTGTCCCATTGTAAGGGCAGTCCTTTGTACTTGGTCAATGGCTTAAATGACCCACTTTCTCTGTTTCTGGAACCTTCTATGAGTTTTCTCAGTGAACTCCCACCCCACCCATGTTGTGTGGTGCGAAGTGCCACCTTTTGGTGATGGTCTTTGTGTATGCCAAACCACCTTTCTCTGAAAACCTTGGGACACAACATTCATATCCAAATACTCATTGCATAGGCAAGGATGCTTTTCTTTTTATTTATTTACTTATTTTTTTTTGAGGTGGAGTCTCACTGTAGCCCAGGCTGACCTGGAATTTACTATGTAGTCTCAGGCTGGCCTCGAACTCACAGCCAATCCTCTGGACTCTGCCTCCTGAGTATATTGTGCCACCATGCATGACTCTCTTTATTTTTTGAAAAGCCAGACTTCCTTTCAAGAGAAATTGGTTGTTCCCCAACCTCCTGCATCTGCCAGGTTTCAGTGTTGGTCGAAAGGCATTGGCCACAACCACCTGGACATCTTCTCTGCAGATGACAGCTACTTTATTTTAGATTTCTCCCCTATGTACCAGATGCTGACCAGTCTGTTATTAAATGAGAATACATGTGGAGTTAGTTTTTAAAAATAATTCATTTATTTGTTTGAGAGAAAGAGAATACGAACGTAAGCATGCCACAACCTCTTGCTGCTGCAAGCAAACTCCATGCACCATTTTGTGTGTGTGTGTGTGTGTGTGGGCATCTGGCTTTATGTGGGTTCTGGGGAAATGAATCCCAGGTCTGCAGGCTTGGCAAGGACATGCTTTTAACCACTAAGCCAGCAGAAACCAGCAGCTTAGTGCCACAGGTGGTCAGTTTTTCCAGAAAGCTATTAGTTTGTGATGTCAATAAAAGTCAAGAGGAAAATGGATAAAATGGGCAGCTCCACTGGAAATGGTCTGTTAAAAATATAAAAACTCCCTCTCCTTGTCTTTCTCATACACAGAATTTTTGGTCTTTTTATGAGGTAGTGTCTCACTCTAGCCTAGGCTGACTTGGAATTCACTATGAACTCATGGCCCCTCTTCTGATCTCTGCCTCCTGAGTGCATGTGTGCCACCATGCATGACTCTTTATTTTTTGAATTTTTAAAAAATTAATTTTCAAGCAGAGAGACTGAGAGATGGAGAGAAAAGAAGGGGAGGATGAGAGGGAGGGGGATAGAAAGGGTGTACCAGGGCCTCCAGCTGCTGCAAATGAACTCCAGATGCATGTACCACCTGGTGCATTGACTTATGTAGGTCCTGGGGAATAAGCATTACAGACAAGTACCCTAACCACTGAACAATCTCTACAGTCCATAAACAGAATATTTGCTCAAAGGTCCATACAAGTCATGTGAAAATTATCATCTGTCCTGTTACCAATTTAGCTTGCTTAATAATGACCAAATTGACTCAGAGAGAACTCTCTCTCTCTCTCTCTCTCTCTCTCTCTCTCTCTCACACACACACACACACACACACATAAGTATAGAAATTTTATTCAAATAATTTTTTTTTTTAGTTTTTCGAGGTAGGGTCTCACTCTACCTCAGGATGACCTGGAATTCACTATGTAGTCTCAGGGTGGCCTTGAACTCATGGAAATCCTCCTACCTTTGCCTCCCAAGTGCTGGGATTAAAGGCGTGCACTACCACGCCCGGCTCTATTCAAATAATTTTTGACTTCTTTGGCCTGGATGGTCTCTGGTATTTTGATGACACTGTGGAGACTTAAGTCTGAAAATGGTGCCCACCCCTTCCTTTTGGGGTAGATGTCCACTTGGTAGGGAACATGTCAGATGAAATTTTCTTTGGTGGGGATGTTATGAGTGAGCGAGCACCTGGTCCTGTCCTCAAATTGTGCAGTCTGGGGTAGATCATGGAAAGAGAACATGCTGTCTCCCAGGCTTGTTTGAGGGGTAACTAAACATGGGGGAAATGGAATTATCATGGCCAAGGATTTAATTGGCTTAATTGGGTTAAACAGAATGGACCACAGTGGAAGAGTAGCTCTCATATGAATTGTGAAAATAGCCAAGGAAAGAAATCCTTGTGTAAAATCTGACATCTGTATATTGCATCAATTTTTTTTAAAAAAGAGATTAACGTTTTTATATCTTTAACTATGTAGAAAACAGTGTTGAGGGGAAAACAGTCTTTCCACATTAGAATATAAGAAAAGCAAAAGGGGCAGTTTTGGTGAGATGGCTTAGCATTTAAGGCACTTGCCTGCAAAGCTCAAGGATCCAGGTTCATTTCCCCAGTACCCATGAAAGCCAGATGCCCAAGGTGGTGCAGTGGCTGGAGGCCCTGGCATGCCCATTCTCTCTGTTTGCCTTGCTCTCAAATAAGTAAATAAAAATTTTTTTTAAAAAAGGGGGTGGAGAGATGGCTTAGTGGTTAAGGCGCCTGCCTCCTAAGCTTAAGAACGCCGGTTCCAATCTCCAGGTCCCACATTTAGCCAGATGCAAAGTGACGCAAGGGCGCAAGGTTGCACTTGTCCACAAGGGGGTGCACGCATCTGGATTTCATTCAGAGCAGCTGAGAGACTGCTGGTGCGCCCATTCTCTGTCTCCCTCTCCCTCTCTGTCTGTCTCTCTCTGTGTCTCTCTCCAAAAATAAGTAAAATAATAAAAAAAAATTAAAAAGAAAGAAAAACAAAAGGCAAACTAGAGATTTAAAGGACCTTTTTCAGGTCACAAGTCAGAAGAAAATGTAAAAGGCCCTTCTTAAACGTAAATTATAGTTCTGTCTCTTTTTTATTAACAGTCAAGTTTAATACTGATGATAAATACTTTAAACAGAAATTTAAAATTATCAAAGCCATTTATTCAGAAGTATTAAACATAATAATTACCTGAATTATAATTTGTTCTAATATATGATTTGAATTTGCTTTAGAAGAGGAGGTCAGTTTTCATTTGCATGTGGCTTGACATGAGTACTTTACATGGGCATCTTAACCATGGTGCTGAACATCTACCTGCTTGTGACCTTCCTGTGGGCAGGTTCCTCTGGATCGCCTGATTCTGTGAGTCACACGGTGTGAGACAATGAAGCATTTGTGTGTTATTGTCTCTCCCCATGCTTATAGTTCTACAAGTGTTCCACCTTGATGGAATCTGAGCTCCTACTGATCACATTGCAAAGATCTCCCCTCTAGGGTGGTAAAAGTTAAGGTGCTTGCCTGTGAAGCTGAAGGAGCCAGGTTTGATTCCTCAGGACCCACATAAGCCAGATGGTGCATGAATCTGGAGTTTGTTTGCAGTGGCTGGAGGCCCTGGCACACCCATTCTCTCTCTCAAATAAATAATTTAATTAAATAAATAATTAAATATTGTTTTAAAAAAGTTTGTCCCTCTTAAAAACCATCTTTGTATGGAGATACACAATGTCGATTACTTGTTCAACTAGAGAAACCTTGGGGGCGACACATGTTTTTCCTTTTGTTAAGAAAAGTACAGTAACATGTACAATATTGAAATTCTTGTTACATTTTCCCCTTGTATGTGGGACAAAGGGAGCAAGTTGGGTATGTGTTCAGATGCTGTTCAGTTACCAATGGCCTGCATGCATTTTGGAATGTAACTACCAATCACATCTTGTGGTGAGTTTATTAAGATTTTACACCTGAGCTGGAGGTGGTAGCACAGCATGCCTTTAATCCCAAACTCGGGATGCAGAGGTAGGAGGATTGTGGCCATGAGTTCAAGGTCACCCTGAGACTACATAGTGAATTCCAGTTCTGCCTGGCTTAGAACAAGACACAAACTCAAGCAACAAAAATAAATAGATAAATTACATCTGGAAGCTCTGTTCCTGTATCAATTTGCTGAATGCCAAATGTATTTGTGTCTCCTTTTTTTGTTTTTGTTGT
>JAEOAD010001442.1:0-15684 GCA_036365145.1 Orientallactaga sibirica | reverse complement strand
GCAACAGAATGCAGCCAACCCTTATGCCTATAGCCCAATTCCAACAAAGTCCTCTGTAGTCTTTCCTTCCCCTTAGAATACTCATAAGCCAAGCCTTCAAGTTCAATGCTGTCTGCACTTAGCATTCTTAAACTCTCATCAGAATAGTCCATAAAACTTGGCTTACCACTCCAGAAGGGATCTTCAGTTGCAAGCACCAAGTCCATGTCCATTCCTCCAAAACAAAGGTTCCAAAAGATTAAAATGCACATGGTCAGGTTTATTCACCCCACTCCTGGTACCAACTTCTGTAGCAGACAGCTTCAGATTCGCTGAGATGAATTTCCAGACCAGGTACAGTTATGGAGGAAGGGATATTTATTGAAGCTTGCAGGTTCAGTGGAAGTTACATAATGGCAGAAGAAACTGGCCTGCTTTCACAGGACCAAACACAGAGAGCAAAGCCACAAGCCAAAAGCTACACAGCACAGCACACTTCAGAAACTCTTGCATATATTTAGATTGAAATCCTAAACCTACCACCACACCTTAAAATCTGCTCAGTGACTTTGCCTCCAGCCAGGTGGATGTAGATGCAAACAACAAACTAATAAAACACTGAATATAGGCAATCTCAACAGACTGGCCTTTTAAAGATGAGAGCAAGAGCTGGGCATGGTGGCAAATGCCTTTAATCCCAGCACTTGGGAGGCAGAGGTAGGAGGATCACCATCAGTTCGAGGCCACCCTGAGACTACATAGTGAATTCCAGGTCAGCCTGAACTAGGGTGAGACCCTACCTCGCAAAACAAAACAAAAAGAGAGAGAGAGAGAGAGCAAAAGAGAGAAAGAGAGAGAGAGAGAATTGGCATGCCAGGGCCTTCAGGCACTGTAATAAAAAAATAGGTCTGCCACCTAGTGCTCATGTGTGACCTTGTGCATGTGTCACATTGTGTGTGTGTCTGGCTTATGTAGGACCTGGGGAGTCAAACATGGGTCCTTAGGCTTTGCAGTCAAATGCCTTAGTCACTAAACCATGTATTAAAAAGTGTACATTAAGAACTCTGTGTTCATGTAGAATTTGTTCTCTAAGGTCTGTTTAGTCATATGTATAGCTTCATCTGTTGGGGCCTTTTCTTGGTAAAAACATTGTGAGAAATAAAATATTTATGTGTTCTTCTGGCACGGATAGTAATTTATGTATCTTGCAGACACTTTGTGTTCATTTCTTTGTGTCCTTTCCCTTTGACTCCAGTATATGGATTGAAGTACACCAGCACATGCTCCTCAATGCCCTCATAATGTCAAATGAGGGTGAGCACACACGTGACATTTTAGAGCAGCTCATTCTAACATGAATTTTTAAGATTTTTACCCAAAAGTGATGCATCAAATTGGAAAATCTCTGGTCTTTTAAAGTCTTCTTCCATATATCTTAAATGTGCCTATCTGATTGAGACTCTTGTTGTTCTTCCCCAATCAAGGCTCAAAATAGAATCATCATGAGAAGACATAAACTTCCTTTTTGAAAAACTATTTTATTGACAATTTTCATACGTGTCCAAAATGTCTTTTGATCATAATCCTCTCCAATTACTTTCTTCTGTTTCCTCTCCCCCATCCTCATATACGGAACCCCTTTTTCTTTCCAACTAATCCCTCTTCTTTGATGTGATTGTTTTTGCCCTCTTGTCAGCTCTGACGACAAGGTGATGGGTGCAACACCGTGCAGGTTGTAAGTTGCTGTGGGGTCAAGAATGGAACTGCTACCTCATGTCCATAAGACACATTCCAAAGGTTTCTTCCCATCCTTTAGCTCTTACATTCTTTTGATCACCTCTTCTGCATTGTTCCCGGAACCTTGCAGGGTATGGTAGAGATGGCTCCTTGACTGCTGAGTACTCACCTGACACTTCTCAGCATTTGACAAGTTTTGAGTCTTCCCAGTTGCCACCACCATTCAAAAAAGCTTCTCTTATAAATAGTCAGGGCAGCATTAGTCTATGGGTATACATATAAATATTTACAGGACATTTTCATGGGCACATCATAGATATTTAACCAAACAAAAGTAGAAGCTTCACCCCTAGGGCCTATTAAATTTGCAGCTATTGGCTTTTGACTAGTTTTTTTTTTTTTTTTGAGAGAGAGACAGAAAGAGAGACAGAGAGAGAGAGAGAGAGAGAGAGAGAGAGAAGAAGAGGCAGTGAGAGAATGAGTGCACCAGGACCTTTTCAGCCACTGTGAATGAACACCAGACATATGTGTCCCCTTGTGTGCATGTGTGACATTGTGTGCTTGCATCACTTTTGCTTCTAGCTATACGTGGGACCTGGGAGATGCCAACAAACATTCTTAGGCTTCGTGGAGAAGTGATTTATCCCCTAAGCCATCTCTCCAGCCATTGACTGTAGTTTTTTAGTCCTACTTTTGAATTCCCTCCTGTGGATCTAGCATCAAATCTCACCAGAGGGTAGTTTGTTACCCCACAACAGACATGCTACTATTGCCACTCTTCCACCAGTTAGCACACCTTACTTGGCTGGCCAGGAGTGTAGGTCATAGGATCCACGGTCACTTAAGACTGTTGATGACTGTTCTCCCCAAGCATCTTGAAAGTCATAAAGTTTCTAATATAAAATATAGATCTTAGGGGATGGAGAGATGTCTTAGCTGTTAAGGCACGTGCTTGCTAAGCCACAGAACATCAGTTCCTATCTCCAGGTCCCAGGTTTAGCCAGATGCAAAGTGACACAAGGGCGCAATGCTGCACTTGTCCACAGGAGGGCACACACATCTGGAGTTCATTCACAGTGGCTGAGAGGCTGCTGGTGTGCCCCATTCTATCTGTCTCCCTCTCCCTGTCTGTCTGTCTGTCTGTCTCTCTCCATATATACATATCAATAGATTGATCGATCTTAGGTTGTAATTTATGTTTAAAATTGGTTAATTTATTTGAAGGAAAGTGAGAAACAGAGAGAGAGAGAGAGAGAGAGTGAAAGAGACAGATAACAGGCATGTAAGTGCCTCTAGTCCCTGAAAACGAACTCCAAATGCATGTGCCACCTTGTGCATCTGGCTTAGGTTAGTCCTGGGAAATCAAATCTGGGTCTTTATGGTTTGCAGACAAGCGTATGAAGTGCTAAACCATCTTTCAAGCAAAGGTTGGGATTTTTGATAGCTTTTTAAAAAAGGTATGCTTTCCTTCCTTTAAAATTTCTTATAATTTCTTTACAATGTTTTCATTATGGCATATAAAATAATATTCTGTGGGTTCTCAAAATTCTATGTGACATTAAATTATATTGATAACCAACACCATAGGTTTGTATTTACCTATGTTAAATAATATAGCTCTGCATGACCAAGTGCTTGCATCTAGAATGCCTTCCAAACATTGTGCAAGAGAGGAAGAGTGAGACCATAGTGTGTGCCTTGTGGCAGAAGCTATGTACTCCACACATATTTATAAGACTTGCACTTCCTTCCTAACATCTTTGCTCTCACGTTCTTGGATTCCTCCTTCACATCAATCTTGTCATTCTCTATGTACGCTCTTTACCCAGTAACTTTCATCCTATTCATTCTACCCTCTTTTCTCATTTTCTGTACTTGGTAACATAACTCAAATATTGAAAAGGAGCTCAAAAGATGACTGCATTCTGTAACTAACAATTTTATTTTCTGCTTCTAATTCTACATAGTGTCTTTAAACATATAGATCTTAGCATCCACTTGTACATTTTGCATAGTTTCTCCTCTGACCTCTGTCCACAGATAAATGAGCAACACTAGTTACTGTACAATTCTCAGAGATATTCTGTTAAAATGGAGTAGACAAAGGGTTGTACAGGTCAAATTCTAAGTATCTGTCTAAATTTTATAACTTAAAATTTGCTTGATCTCAAAATAAAACTAGTATGTGTAAAAACAAAACATATTTCTAGAGAGAATCTCAGGCATGATCATTAGTTGATACAACTTATCGCTAGATATGTGGCCAACTACGGATACTAACCCTGGAGGGCCACAGTGAGCACACCTAGAGATCTGATGGAAACTACTGAGTATATTGCAACAAATGATTAAGTTCTGGTTACCTAGGGTGCTTTTATTTCCAATAAAATTTAAAAAGATGTTTATAAAATTTTACTAAATTCTTTATCAATGTATTGTAATAATATGTTATTAAACATTCATGAATCTCAAATGACAGAAAATATTTCAGTGACTAATAAAGACACATAGAACATTAAGAGGCTCCATAAAAGTGAGTTCATTTAGGTAACAAAAGGCTTTAAAACAAAGAGCTTTTGGTTTTTGTGGCATATGTAGTGTGTGTGATGTGTGTGTGTGTGTGTGTGTGTGTGTGTGTGTGGTGTATGCATTCATGTGTGCAGAGGAAGCACCCCATGTGTGCTTAAAGGCCATCGGAGAACAATAGGTACCCCCTTCATTGTTCATCTGCATGTTTCCTTTAAATCGATTTTTCACTGATTCTGGAGCACGTTATATTCATAAAACACAGATAACCTCTGTTGTCTGCATCCACAGGCTTTGGTTACAGACAAGGGTGGCTCCCTGGGTCTTGTGCAGTGGCCTCAGGCCATCATGTTTGTGCAGAAAGTGTACTTAACAGCTGATCCACTTTGCCAACTCTTAATCTACTTTTTATTAAATATGTAAAGTAAGGAAAATTAATCAGGAAACTTTTCACTTGTTAAGTGTCCACCCTACCATGCACATTTTGATACACTACTCAATTATTTCTTCATTTAGGCAGAATTTCTAAAAAGTGCAGCAAATCTTAATAGCAAGGGAAAATTACAGCACATGTTTAAAATTGTTTATAATTCTCTGCAGTGGCTCAGCTATTTATTTGTACATTTTCTTGTCTCTACATGAGATGAATAAAGTGGCTCTGATGATGCTTATCTTACTGATTCATGCTTACTTCAGGGTATTAAGTCAGGCGATGAACAGATGTTCTCTGTGCAGAATATATTCCTGCTGGTGTATGTCAGTTAGCTGACACATTCTCATACTTTCCTTGTCAGCTTAAGTGTCACATTCAGAAGATCTCCTCTGACGGTAAAATTCTAGTCCCATCCTCACCCAGTCTTCAATCTAAATCTATATCCATAGCCCAAATCCTCCATATTTTCATATGAAGCACTTACATTGACTTAAGTCTTTCGTGGCTTGCTTGATTTTCTGTCATTGAACTACAGAATCCAACTGGAATAGTTAATGGCAAAGTGTTTAACATAATAATAAATAGTAAGAACTAATATTCAGTAAGAAAAAGTTCATCAGTCAATCTATCTAAAACTACTTCAAAAAGCCTTCAAATTGCAGAATAGGGAGCGGGAAGATTAAAAAAAGCCAACAGGTAGGGAGGGAATATCCAGAGGCATTCTTTTGTGTATGTATATGTGTGCAGATTTGTGTGTATGTGTTTATGTGTATCCACGTGTGTTTCTGTGAGGACAGAGGACAAACTTTGATGTAGTTTCTCAGGCAGATTTAAAATTTTTTTCTTTTATTTATTTAGAGAGAGAGAGAGAGAGAGAGAGAGAAAGAGAAAGTAGTGGGTAGGGAGGTTGAGAGAGAGAATGGGTGCACCAGGGACTTTAGTCACTGCAAACAAATTCCAGATTGGACTGCCCCCTGATGCGCATGTGCAACATTGCACTTGGGGGTCACTGTGCGGCTGGTAGGTGGGTCCTGGAGATTTGAACCTAAACTCTTAAGAGCTTTGCAAGCAAGTGCCTTAACCGCTGAGCCATCTCTCCAGCCTCATAATGATGTTTTGTCTTGAGACAAGAGTCTGAACACTGGCTTGCAGGTTTACAACAGGTAACCCTGGCTGACCAGTGATCCTCAAGGTCGGGCCAGGCAACAGATCCAGGAAGTATTCTGCTCATGTGCCAGGCAGGTGGCATGTTTGCAAGGTGGTTGGAGGAAGGGTTGCCTGGGTCACAGGAAGGCGGGGCTGCACATGCGCACAGTGCTCCGCCCCTGCATAAAGCCTCAGGCTCCCCGCGTGCACCTCACACTTGAGAGGATCCCTGGAGGGAGGAGCACGCGTCCCTCTTCCCTGCGGTGTGGAGCAGGAGCCTCGCCTGAGGCAGGAAGGTCTGGAGGACACAGGACCTGACCGCCCGCGGGGAGCCGCCTGTGGGGAGACTGAGCGAGGTGAGGTGACGCTGCGGTGTCCGCGCCCTCAGCCCTCGGGGTCCGCGCCCGCCCGCCGCCGTTAACGCCTCGGACCCCGCGGTGCCTCCAGGTGAGACCCGCGGGCGCCCCCTGCCGGCGAGGCCGCGCTCTGCCCGCCGCTCCCTCCGCACCTTCCCTGCGCAGCTCCGCCCGCCTGCGCTGGCCGCGTGGGCTGGGCTCGAGCGCACCGCGTGGGTCCTGCCTGGGCGTCGTGTCCAGGCGCCTCCCCAGCCCGCGGCTGCGCTTCTTCCGCGGGGAGGCTTTGCACACGGTGGGGTCACTGGGGTGAGGCAGACTTGTTGTGCACAGTAATAATCCCAGTTCTTGATGATAATCCAGCAGTTATGATGACTTTGAGATCAGTTGCGACATGCATAGAGGGTTCTTGTTAATAAAAATGAAGAAAGATAGCACAAACAGAAAAAAACAAAACACACTAGGGGAAGAAATATCACTGGGAAAATATGGTGTTTGGACTTCAGACTCACCCCTTTACCCTAGTTTGCACTGCTGGAGGTGACCACTGCCCCGCACATGGTATCCTTGAGCGGAGAGCTCTGCTTTATGTCCTGGAGGAGTTCTTGCATCGAGTCTGTTTCTGGTCTGGAGTGGGTTGGAGGGTGGGCTGCTGACCCTGGACCTCCTCTGGGTTCTGGGCTCTCTGGACTTACTCCTTTTGGAGATGAGCAGACCAGTGGCTGAGTGGGCTCCGGGCATTCCCTCCTCCCTGTGGAGGTGGGTGGAGGGTTTCTGAGGCTGCGCTGCCATCGTCTCAGGCAGTCCTAGTGTTGGCACCTTCTCAAAACTTCCAGATCAACCTTTGTATACCTCCAGTCCTGGAAGGGTCAGTAGTGCCCCAGGAGGATTCTGTTACAACTTTGAGTTTAGTCACTGTCTAATGAGCTACCACCACACTTTGCCTTGTGAACAGATTGTTTCTTTTGTCCACTGTGGATTGGTGGCAGGTGTGTTTAGGTAGTTGAAGGGGGCCTGGAACCCTGTTGGCCCAGGAAGACTCTTTCTCCACAGAGCTGGGATTATAGGCAGGAACAATAGTGAACAATTTTGAATCTTTTTTTTCCTTTCGTGGTTTTCATTTCCTTGTTTTCCTGTTTGGCACAACAACGCGTTATGTAGCCAGGACCGGTCTTGAACTGCAGATCCTCCTGTCTCAGCCTTTTGATTTCAGGTATATGGCAGAAAATCTGGTTTGCTTTGTGCTCTGAGATTGTTTTTTTTTTTTTTTCTCTCTCTTTTCCCCAGTAGCTGGAATTATTCCAAGAGTATAGAAGTGTGCACTTCCCTCTTTTTAGTTCTTGAGACTATTTCTCTAATGCAAGTTGGGCTTTTCTTTTTTTTCTTTTTTTGGTTTTTCAAGGTAGGGTTTCACTCTGGTCCAGGCTGACCTAGAATTCACTATGTAGTCTCAGGGTGGCCTCGAACTCTCGGTGATCCTCCTACCTCTGCCTCCCGAGTGCTGGGATTAAAGGTGTGCACCACCACGCCCAGCTAGTTAGGCTTTTCTTAACTATAGATAAATCTGTAGATAAATTGGAAATTTGTTTCATATGTATATATTTACTTATTTTGAGAGAGAGAGAGAGAAAGAAGTAGATAGATAGAGAAAGAGGAAAGAGGAAGGCCAAGGCCTCTAGTCAATACAATTGAACTCCAGAGGCATCTGGCAACTTGCTTTCCTTTGGCCTCAGTCTCCTGATTACTTAGTATTAGAAGTTTGAATCACAAGACAAAGCCAAAACCCCATTTAAATTTAAATTTAAATTTTTAACTTCTTATTCACAATGTCCATAAATGTAGACCATATATCATTGTCAAAATCAATGTATTATTGACATTACCCCCTTCCTCCACCCTCTTTCTCCCTCTCACAAATCCTCCCTCCACTGAATCCCTTATGTCTATCCTCTCTTTTATTTTGATGTCATCATTTTTCTCTTCTGATTTTTCAGGTCCTTTGTATGTAGTGGCATCTAGCACTGTGAAGTCATAAATATCAAGGCCACTTTGTGTGGGGAAGACAGTATTGTAAGCAGTCCTCCCCATCATTTGGCTCTTACATTCTTTCCACCACTTCTTCCACTGTGGACCCTGAGCCATGGAGGGTGTCAAGAACTCCACTGTCACTTCTTCTCAGCACTTTGGTGATTTTTAAGCCAACACAGTGGTCATCACCATCTTAAAAGAGAAGCCCCTCTTACCAAAAATGAGAGTAGCATTAATAAATAGGCATAAACATAAATGTTAGGGAGCAGTTTGGTAGGAAGTATATATCAGTTTATCCAGAAGACAATGTACTTTTCACATGTATTATGACCTCCTAACTATAATTTTTTTGACTAGGTTTTCAATACCCTCCCATGGAGTGGGTCTCAACTCCAGTCAGAGAGCAATTAGTTTCCCTCCCCCATAACAGACATGCTGTCATTGTACCAGTTGGTACATGTGGCCTGGCTGGCAAGCCATAAAGACTGCAGGATTCAATGTTGTTTAACACTGTTGATGACTTCTCCTACAACAATTTGCATAAATCTTTCTAGCATCTGACAGCTTGTTAAAAGGGAGGAGGCTTCTAGCTCAGCTCCAATGTGCTTTCTCAGTTTCCTGCAGTACTAAGAAGTGGAATCTTCCAGCAATAGGGTCTTATCAGCTAATTATGGTGGGCAACCAAGAGCCGAGGCAATAGCCTGTAATGTTTGGGGGCATCAGTAGCGTCCTTGGCTAACAGTTCAGTGAAAGGTATCCAGATGATCATTATGTCTCCAGGCTTACCTCAGGTCTGTGTATGTCAGCTGGCTTCAGTCTTGTGATCCTTCACAATCAATCTATTGAATGCTGTTGTTCTAGATTACCACCATTATCTGTTTACAATGAAACCATGTAAAAGATTCTTGAGGTAAGTTCCACCCAAACTCTTTTGAAAGGAGATGACTAAAAGGGAAAATATTAAAGGCTGAAAATCTATATGTATTTCCTTCCTGTATTAGTAAAATGGCTGTGTTTCTTCACACCTGGTTTTGATTTTAGAAGCAAGAAAAAAGCATGGAAGGGGGATCATGAAGTGTACAGAGTTCCAGAAGCCCCTGCTGAAATGCAGTATAGGAAGCAGGGGGTGATGTCCCCTGGTAGAGTGGTCAGTGAAGTCATTGCAAGATGGATTGTTGTTTTCAGTGGAGACCTGAAAGTGTTTTAGATACAAGAGAGCTGCGCACACAGGCTACCATGGAGGGTTGTCAGCTCGGGATGGAAGATTTTTCTGTCTATGCAGCTCAGTGGGAAGCATAGAAATGAAAACACCAGAGACCACCGTCACTGGTTATGAATGTCAGACTTGATCTACAGATGCCTGATGTTTACCTGATGGCTATTGATTTTTAATTGGTCCAGTCTCTACTTATGTCTTATAGCAATGGAAACATTTACCTTGTGTCATTATATGTTGGAAGTATGTGACTTATTTCGATTTTACAGGACTTAACATTAATAGTCTTGAATCTCAGAGGAGATTTGAGACTTGGGACATGGGACGATGTCAAAGCTGGTAAAGACTAGAGGGAACTAAAAGTAGGAGGGAATGCAACTTGCAGAGTGAGATGATCATGAGTCTATAGAGGCCAGAGGCATAATGTGGTAGTTTGAATGTATGACCCCCATAGACTTGAGTGTTCCATTAAAGATTGTAACTTGGATCTCCAGCTGTCTGACCTGTGTGGAAGAGGTATCACTGCACATGGATGCTGGGATCCAGCCCAACAGTGTGTTTGGGGGTAAATCTTAATTTCAGAACAAAGGTATGCAGGAAGGTTTGAGCTCTGGTGGGTACCTGCTGCTTGATGTTTGCTGCTTTTTGGTCTTTGTTGGCTGGATGGTGGTTTTCCTCTGTGCTTGGATTTATGAATGGGAGCCAGCATCTTCCGTCATTGATGGAACTTACCTTGTATCCATAAGCTGAAATAAATCCGGTTCCTCCCATCAACTGTGTTTGCCTGTATGTTTGTCCCAGCATTGTGAAAATGTTTTCCACAGACTCATTCAAAGCAGTAGGGGAGAGAAGGTCTTCAAGTGGGATTCTGTAGGAAAAAAAGCTTTCCTCCCAAATCCTGTGTCTTTATTTTGGTCCATATTCTCTCAGCATACCCAGGATGGCTTTCAAGGTTCCTATGGCTAAAGGATGTCTTAAACATGGTGATTCTTTCACCTCAGCATCTGTACCAGGTAACTCTCACTGCAGGGATAAACACCAACTAGAAGCAGCTTTGGTAGGAAACAGTTCATTTCTGGCCTGGAGCTTCAAGAAGCTTCATCATGGTGGAGGAAGCTGGCTCACTCCATTTCATATCCTCACCAGACAGAGAACAGCACAGTGTGCTCTGGCTCTGAACATATAGTAGGACTTGACCCCAACCCCAAGTTCTGCCACCAGCAAAGCATTCCTTACTGCAAGACTCCAAAAGACTCCACCAGCTGGGGACCAAGTAGGAAGTTTCATCAACAATACCTTAGGCAAAGGGAGACATTAACATTCAGTCCTGAGAACATTTTCTGACAGAACTACTTGTACTAACTGACATAGACAAGCAGTAATGTTATACTCCCCACCAGTCCATTCTCATCTGTTCTTTCCTTCTCCCACCACACCACTCTCAACTTCCCACCTCACCCTGAGGATCAGGTGGATCAGTCCTTTGGGCCTTGGAGTGTAGGATGCAGCCAGGGTGAATCTTAGCCAGCCCTCACCTAGAGATAGAGGCAGCACCCCAGACATCCCTCAACTACTCTACTGGCTTCAATTCCTCTTCCTTCTCCTCCTCTCCCACCCCTGAGGGCTGAGAAACTCATGCTTTCCCTTTTCAAACTGTGAGAGGAAAAGCATGCTCAGTGCCAAGACTAACCTTTCACAGGAGACCCTGGCTGAGTCTCTTTATCTCGGGATGGATGTGGAAGGGGAGCTCATGCCTTTTCCTTGGCAAATGCAGAGGTGCGTGACTGAGGTTCCTACTCTGGGCAGGTTAGGACATGGGGGGGCCTCCAGAATGAATATCTGATCTCAGGTAGAGTCTCTAGGGAAGCACCCCAGACTATAAGAATACGAGGCTCAGGAGGTCCTCTGTTCTCATTGCTCCTGTCTACTGTTTTTGTTTAAATTTTTAAAAATTATTTTATTTATTTTTGGAGAGAGAGAGAGAGAGAGAGAGAGAGAGGAGACAGTGAGGGAGAAGGAGACAGAGAATGGGCGTGCCAGCAGTCTCAGCTGCTGAGAATGAAATCCAGATGTGTCCGCCCCCTTGTGGGCAAGTGTGGCATTGTGCCCTTGTGCCCTTGCATCACTTTACATCTGGCTAAACGTGGGACCTGGAGATTGGAACCGGGTTCTTAGGTTTAGCAGGCAGGTGCCTTAACCACTAAGCCATCTCTCCAGCCCCTGTCTACTGGTTTTTGAAGGACCCCAGTAAGAGAAATTCCTCTCAAACCTTGAGCATGTGGGGGTCCCAGTCTATGGGAATGGTTTCCATGGTCATGGGGAGCAGCAGTGACCTGGATGGCTCCTAGGGAGGTGACCTTTGACACTCTGGCAAGACAGCAGCCTGCTTAGGCCCAATCATCTCTGTTTGTTTAGCTCTGTGGGCATGGAGGCTCATGGAAGCCATCCCTGGAAAACAGATGTGTACACTGACCCCTTGGTGTGGGCTCTGGTTACCTCTCTCAGCATCTCACTCTGAAGTCAGTAGAGAAATTCTTGCCTCTACTTGGAGTTCTCCTGGATTTCAGGGTACATGCACTTTTCTTTGTTTACAGATTGTAGGTGCTTCACCGGGAGCTGCAGGAGAAAATGGGTACTTGTGGTGCCCAGACTGGAAGGAACAGCAGGGAGCAAGAAATTGGCATGGAAGCCACCAGAGATTGAGGATGAGGCTTTGGCAGGCACCATGCAGGGCTCCTTGGAGCTCCTCATCTGAGCTCCTGCCCAGCGTTCCATTCCCCTCCTTCTTATCTGAACTTGGCCTTGCTGATTTTCTCCTTTTCCTGTCTACCTGGTCAAGAATGAGTCCCTGCTCTTCTTCAAGCTCTTTGCATAGCACCCCAATATTTAGATGTGGGTCCGTGGACAAAATTCTGTCCAGAAATTCTGGGCATATGATGGCCTCTCCCTCTAAACATAGAAGAGGGCATCAGTGTCATTGGCAAAGAGCAGTACAGAAAAGACCACCCCAAACAGTCTGTATCATCTGGGTGGCAAGTTATGATGACAACCAGTTATTCACACTGGAGGGGGGCACATGGGGAGAGAAGTGCAGGGAGGGAGGGAAAAAGAGAGAGAGTGTGTGAGAGCTAGCCCAATAACAAGACAGGGACAGAGTTCAGCCCTTACACGAGCAAGGATTATCATGCAGATGGCCTCACAGCTGAGTATTGAGGAAAGAAGCTGAATTCAAAGTGTCTGAGAAGCTGTAGGGAGCCGTAAGCAGTCGCCATTACAAGATGGCGCTGGCTCCTCCATATTAGACAGTGCCTTGGCGCCAACCGTGTCTAAGGTATGCGCATGCGCTTGACGCAACCTGTCCCAAGCCTATCCCGTGGCACCTGGTGATGGCAAGCTGGTCGCAACCAATCAGTAAACGCCTTGTAGCAGTACACTCTATAAAAGCAGCTGCAGATTTGGGCCCCGGCCCTCCGCCATCAACTCATCTGTTAACCAAGTGCTCTCCAATAAAACTGTGATACAAGAAGGATCTTCGTTTGTGGCCGTTCCTTTCCTGCTGGTTGGGGAAGGGACGCTACAAAGTGGTGCCGAAAGCCCGGGACGCCGGACCTTTCAAAGACGCCAGGCGGAGGGCCGAAGAAGATTCAGAACTTGACACACGGAGAGGTAGACGTCGGTAAGTCATCCCCGGCTTTGTTCTCTGATGGATTTTTGACTGACCCTGGCTTTCCTCGCCTGTTTTTGTCTGTTTTGTTTGGGGTTTTATAGCGATAATCATGCGGAAATAATTGGGGAGGGCAAAGAGCTTTAGCCCAACATCAGGACAGTCTTTCAGAGTCAGATACTAGCGGGGACTCACATGCTAGGCCTAGGAAGAAACAAAAGGGAAAAATAGGATCCAGTCAAAAAGAAAAAAAAAAAAAAAAAAAGGAAAAAGTCTAAAGAAAAACTTGAGGAGATAGGCGAGGCTCATTCATGCCCGCCCCTCGGAAGGGGCAGAGAGGCCCGGAGGATCGTATCCTGCATTAGAGGAGACTTTAAACGCTTTGCCTCCTCATTTAAATAAAGACTCCGTCCCAAACTTCAACATCTCTTGTTCTTTTCTCTTTCCTCTCATTTTTGGGTTTCCGACAGACTGCTTCTGCGGTGCCGCCATTTTTGTCCTGCCCCTCATTTAAGTGGGGCGCCATCTTAAAAGCACCACGTGGGCAAACCTAAAAAAAACTCACCACATGGGTAGACCTAAAAGATGTTGTACTCATATATATTACTATTAAACAAAAAAAACCTCCATGGCGCTTGGAACAAAACTTTTGTTTTAGCCACATGGATTAATTCAGTCCTCCTTGCCTTAATTGCCAACCTTAAAGGCTTTTCCAGGAAAAAGTTCATTTTTGCCCTTAAAAACTGTAAGAAATGATCAAATACAAACCGAGGTTAACTTTCCTCGCGGACGTGGAACACAAGCCACTGGTCCACAAAACAAAACTTGCGCACCTCAAGCGGAGGGACAACAATCAGGCTCCGCCGACATCCTAAGCTGCGGCTCCAGCCCGGCCCGAGCACTTGCCCCGAGCCTCACTGGCTGCGCCTCGCCCGCTCCTCCAGGCGTCATTTTTGGTCACTTTTGTCAACTTGCTTTAAAAATATCTTAGGAACAGGCGGGCGGTCCGCCATGAGGAACTAAGTGTCCCACGGGGCCCAAAGTATTTACTTTTAAAAATTAAAAAAACAGCTGGAGACATTCATATTGCCCTGCTAGAGGTAAAAAAATCCTATTTTTCAAGTCTATATGGCTATATCCTACACACCATTGTCCCACCCTTCGCTGCCTTCCCATTAACATAAAGATAAAAAAATGCCTTAATTGTTAAACACTTGCCTGTAGAGCCTAAGGACCCTAATTCGAGGCTCAATTCTCCAGTACCCATGTAAACAGTGGCTGGAGGCAGATGATGAGAGTAGTTCAAAATCTAAATCACAACAGGAGGAGGAGATATTTAAAAAAAAAAAAAAAAAAAAAAAAACCAGAGGTGATCCGCAGGGCGGGGCTGGCAGGCACATTTGTTGTCGCCGCGGCGCCCTCTGCTGGAGATGAGTAAAGTTCTGTATACATAGATCACAAAAAAGGTCAAGAATGAGGTAGGGCTAGGTGTGGTGGCACACACCTTTAATCTTAGCCCTCAAGAGGCAGAGATAAGAGGATCATTATTCAAGGTCAGGCTGAGACTACTTTTCTGCCCTCCCCTCATGTGGGTGTTAATCCCCGAGGCTTCCGTCCTGGTGATCTTTGGCAAATGGATGTAACTCATCTCCCTGAGTTTGAAAGGTTAAAATATTTACATGTCTCAGTAGATACTTGCTCGGGAGTTATCTTAGCCTGCGCCGTTGGCGGATGAAAAGGCTTCTCATGTAAAACCCACTGCCTGGAAGCCTGGGCACCATCTAAAAGCTGATAATGGCCCGGCATTTACATCTACTGGTTTTCGGGCCTTTTGTGCGCAGATGCAAGTTGCCCACACCACTGGCCTGCCTTATAACCCACAAGGCCAAGGCATTGTGGAGAGAGCCAATAAGAGTATCAAAGCCATCTTATTTAAACAAAAGAGGGGGGATAGCAGAAGATGCAACCTAAGCCTCTTCACCCTTAATTTTTTAATTTTGGACAATAATGATAAGTCTGCAGCTGACAGACACAGTCAAGCTGTGGCCCAGGCACCCAGAGAAAGTAGTGATGTGGAAAGATGTCCTAAATAACAAATGGAAAGGACCGGATCTTGTTAAGATCCAGGGAGCTGTTTGTGTTTTTCCACAGGACCAGCAGTCGCTCCACTGGGTTCCAAGCCGGTTGATGAGAACAGTCCATCCTTCCTCAGGAAAGCAGAACAATTTTGTCAGCCTTCCCGAAGCCGATGCCAGTTCCTCATCAAGCGTCTGTGTTTCCACGTTTCTTCACCACGAATAAGGAACTAGGCCTCCCTTCCCTTCAGGAGGACCAACTCTTTGTTTTTACTTTGCAGTGGAATCAGACTGATGACTCTTGTATAAGACTTTGTCAGCAGAGTTTTGCCTGGTTTGAAGGGGAACTCTGGCCATGGTCAGAGTGCCAGAGCATTTCGGGTCGCCTGGGCTGATGCAAATCATCTCTTCACCATATCGCCAGTTATGAGGGGTCCCCGCCCTAGGTCAGGGGCATGGTCGGAGGACTCTTTCTTCAAGATTCCAGAATTAATCCATTTTCAAAGTGGGTGCTGTGTGGGGTCAAT